>OY979631.1:600000-847888 GCA_963855885.1 Coenonympha glycerion | reverse complement strand
TGAATTTGATACACCTACGCACTTTGGAATTGCTCTAGTACTGCTGCAATTATCATGTGTTTTATTTTCGTATGTTTGCATAGGATATCATGTTATGAGTGGTGACACCATCCGTTGTTTCTAGTCAATAATCATTTGCACAAATTGTTGTTCACAGGTACCTACTCTATTCGGAGCCTATCAGCCTACGTCATCGTTTCGCCTAATTTCATGTAATGACGGCCCCAAACAATGGACCCAAATGGCGCTCAATGTTTCTAGTCTGATGATTGCAAATTATATGTATGTACGACGTGTATGTTTGCACTCAGCAGATTCTATAGTTCTATAGAGTTAAAATGGTACAGCGGTTTGGTAATTGTCATATTAAACTGTTGACTAACAAGCGTTTACTTCTTCATATTTGCATACATCATTATTCATATTCACACACATTATATAATCGCCTCATCTCATTTAAATTCAGAAATGCTTCATATATTAAATCTACGAGGTATTTCAGAGGTATTTCAGGTTCGAAAAACACTCTGTAAATTGATCAATTTGTGAACTAAACTTCGTTTTGTAAGGACTAATCTAGGCTTTTCTTTTTCTTCGATATATAGAAATTGCAGTTTACGCTGATTTTTATTTCTGTATCTAATCTTCGATCATAGAACTCTTTATTTTGAATCTGTTTGTGAATTAATGCTTGAAGTATGCCTCACCAGACACCATGTTTCTCTTTTATACTTAAGAGGCCTGTGAACTACGATGTCTCCATTAATGCAAAATACTAAATCATTTGTAATTCGTGTATATTTCGATCATGTTGTGGTGTTATTCGGATTCATATAGTAATTATCTATGCTCCTGGCCATATTTGGTTCGGAAATACTTCTTCAAAATGAAATAATAATCAATTTTGATCAAAATTTTTATAACTTTGGTCGAGTTCCGTAATACCAAAAATTATGAATGAAAACTTGTAACTTTCTTTATTAACTGGTGTTTTTCTTTAGCTGGACAATAAAAACTGTGCTCCTGAACTAATGCGACGTGAGATAGTGTTGTTTTTATTACAAAACAAATAAGCATCCTCTTTTACATAAAAATAAGCAAAACTAAATTCGTTTACAATTTCGTTTAACAACTGTATTTCGGAACCAAATATGGCCAGGAGCATAGATTATTACTATATGAACCCGAATAACACCACAACATGATCGAAAATTGCACGAATTACAAATGATTTTGGTATTACGTTTGTATGGGAGACACCGTGGGTCGGTTGACTCTTAAATAATAATCTTAAATAATAATTATTGCTGAGCTTAGCCGTTATAATTACAACCGCAGCAGTCTTTCTAACAATAACTTTGAACGCTTCACGCCTTTCGACATTGAAATTCCAATCCGAGACGTCTCAATTCTCAAGTGACTCACATTCCGAGTAAAAGGTTCACTCTAAGTACGCCTTGCATTGTAATAATCACTACCAAGATGGCGGGGCTCGCCTCGACTTTCTAAGCCATGATAAGAAATTGTTTTCTGTGAAGTGCTATCATTATGGAGTTGACCACTAACATTTTGAAAATAGCCTGTCTTTAATTATCTTATCTTGGCTGTATTTTAAAATCCACTGATATTATTTGTTGTCATAATAAATGTAAAGCTATGTTATTAAAATTATGTTTTCTCCAAACTTGATGATAATTTTATGATAAATATAGAATGGTTAATGCAAAACACAATATATATAACAAGATACAATAGAAAAGGTAAGTTCCAAATAAATAAATTATAATGATGCTGATAATGATTATAGGCACAACACACATTATAGAGATGAAGGAAGAGATTGCATTGATAAGAGCGTAGGTACCTATTTGTTAAATAAAAGTACGTAATGTATTAAATTACGAAAATAAGAACTGCCAGTCATTGGAAAACTGATACTTAGTCGCCATTTTAAGACGTCAGTTAATGCTAACTATATTAAGGTCATTTTAGCTAATGAAAGTGATGATTAGACTTATATTTTTCATTAATGTTACATAATAATATGACCTATCTCAATTTATACAAAGTGGGTTGCCGGGAACGACTGAATGAGGAAGAATTAAGAGTGGCGGAGTTTATTGCTAAGAATTTGTCTGCAGACTGTTTGGTGAGGTGAAAACTTAGTCTCATACAGCAATTAAAGTCGACAATCAGCTAGAAAGTGTTATCGTGCTAGATAAGAATCTGATGATGTCGGATATGCACTGTGTACACTGTACAATGTATAATGTTCACAGTAAGTACATGCAAATCGCGTTTCGCCGGCTACTGCCACTGAACCAGTGGGGAAAGCAATTGGTGTAGCGGAAAGGAGATTAACTTGAAAATTGGGTTGAATCGACTTTTAATTGGGCTTGCGAACGACAGCTAGAACACTGAACAACATTTAACAGTCTTACCTACTTTATTGCATCTAAGTAGGGTAACTACAATCTCGCTGCTTGAACTCTTTTAACCTGTGTTTCCAACTCTTTTCCTTATTTTATTCAAGATAGGCTTACACTCGACGATAATCATTGCCTGATGATAATGAATAATGAAGTCTAGATTACAACACTTAGAGCATGCTTGCCTACTAGAAATTAATGCTTATTTATTCACTTCTTCTCCCAAAGGAGCCTGATTGCATTTGGCTGGGAAAAGGAAACATAAAAGGCATCATTAAAGTTGTATCTGAGAAAATCATTTTCGGAGATAAGTCGTAAATAAATGTACATCAAAACCTGAATGATACGAGTCGATACCAAATAATGAAATGAAATGAAATGAAATTCTTTATTTCACATGATAATATAATGGCTGGATAGTGGCCGAAACAAATACGATGAGTCAGTGCCAATTTTAGACATTATTGATTTTACGATGAGGTGGTTAGCCCTACTCGATGGTTCAAAGTGTGACCAATTTTGTAGTTTTAATATTTCGAAGGAGGTACAAATTAATGTTTTTCCTATTTTTCAATAAATTGTTTATTATTTGAAATTGGTTTTATGGGTACGTAGAGCAAGGAACCTTCTAATAGAACAGTATCAATGTGTGTTTGTGTGTTTGTCTGCCCGCTCCTCTTAACAGAAACTTTAAAAGTTGTAGAGTTGAAGCACAGTTAGAAAAAAAATATGTTTTTCTTTGCTTTTTTGTCTGAAACTTAAATCTAACTTTTAAGTCTTTCTGAGAGATCTAGTAGATCGTAGTGAGTGATCTAAGTATAGTTCTATACATCCTTCACTGGATCAATTTAGTTAATTTAGTCAAAAAGTTACAATACAGCCTACATTACCCCCAAGCATTACCCTCCCTTTCCCGCCCGCCCGGTGCGTGGGGGTGGCATTCCCACCCCCTCTTCACCCCCTTGCGTGCATCACATTTCATATTTCGACGTAAGCTCACCCAGTTTCTAACGTCGGACCAATGTTATGCAGTACAGAGCCATTTTTCACGCCTACTTTCTCTAAGACAATAGCGTATTATCTTACGTCCTAATCACAAAATGCACGATGAATTCTTACATGGTTGAATCTAAGTAACCGAAAGGGTTCTTGGACGGTAAAGAATTTTCCAGAATCATTACCATATTAGATTACCATTTCCACGTAACTAAAAACCGTTAAGCCGCTAGGTATGCAAACGTCAAATACTAACTACAATATTATAGAATGGTTATGCTAGTTTTCGTAGATTTAGTATGGGATTTGTTACAAATTCTACACTTACTTTAGCTCCGATCTGGTTTCCGCACTGGCCGGCTTGAATGTGCACGATTTCCCTCATTTTGTATTAAAAAATTGCAATAAATTACTTAAACACTAAACACGTGACTCTCGCACAGCACTGCTCGGTTAATTGATCAGAAGCCGGCTCCGAGAGGTATTTTTGAGGCCAGCTTCGCCTCCGCGCGTCGCGCATTTCCCGCTCTCCGATTGGTCGATCATCTCGCTTGTGGCTAGCTTCACTGCATTACGAGACCTTATCGTACACTGCTGCACCGTTCGCACTAAATGCCTTTGAACGATTATGGACTTTGCTGCAATAGTTTTATAAACTACAGCTGTTTTAAGTGCGTTTTGGGAGTATTGTACTGATATGGCAGGATTCTACTTCGTCTAAATATGGCGCGGTATTACTGCATTATTATTTTTAACGCGAGGGCGCGTTTCCTTGTGTAGAGAGACGAAGGGTCGGTGTTAAATGGGTTTTATTAAAAGTTTTTTGGTTCTGTTTTACATGCGTCGTCCCTTCGTGAGTTCACGCATTATTTTTAGATGACGAAAGCGAAATTAATTTAGTTTACTGATGGGAAATGGCTGACACGCCTCAATTGGTGCTTTTTCTTGTTATTAGCAAAATTACTGTTGTGTTACTTATTTCACTGTAATTTGTAAATAAAAACCTACTAATAGATGTCGTCACGACTCACGTTTGAATAATTGTTAGCTTGGAAACATATTCCGTTGACTTTATAATATCTATTTTTGTTTCTAAATTTGTATTTTTTTATACTCCGATATGCTGGATAATACGAATAGAAATAAATCCACTTACTTATTTTACTTTACAACTCTACAAAAATCTATTTGAAAACTTTCTGTAAAAAACTTTGAAGGTCATGTCAAACTTTGGTAGCGGTGGATATGTGAAATAAAGTATTTACTTTATTTCACATAGGCCTGAGCTTTTCCCTTGTCTTGGGAAAAGGCCGAGTAAGATTTTGCATTTTCTAAAAAGCTATGCATTGTGCGGAGAGAGTGAGTATTTAGTATTTTGCTCATCTTTCGGAATTGGAAATCCGTAGGTACTCTGATTCGTAAATAGTTTGATATATTTGATAAGTAAATAGCCTATAGCTAATTATAGCATTCAATCAATCAATCAAAATATCTTTATTTCACATAGGCCTAACATACAGGCTCTTGCGAACGTCGGTTTCTTGCATAATAATGATGATAACTACAAGTCGACTTAAAAAAACTAAAAACTAAGTTTACGAGGGTTCCAAACGCGCCCTGCCGCTGAGAAGAAGCCCACAACAAACTCAGCCGGGTATTTTATAATAATACCATTATAATAATACCATTGATAATTCATAATTTTATAATAATAGATACGTGAAATGCAGTGACAGCATTTTGGTTTACACCTCAGCCTTTCGTCTGGGGGTCGGAGGTTCGAATCCCGCATCTCTACGGGGCACTGGCCATCCATCGCCACCATAGCAAAGCAACCATCACCAGCCAATTGGCTGCATAATCGATGCAAGCATTAACCAATTAGACATCAGTGCCCACGCAACTCGACCGATGCAAGCATAAAGCATTAACCAATGAACTGCATACATGTTAACTCATCGACGCTTAACCTAATGTATTTTTGCAGAATCAAGGGGCACTGTGGGTCATAAAAAGGGGTTGCTGCTGATGATGATGATGCTGAAAATGTAAGATAACTAGGAACCTATTACGAGTCACAGTTACTTACCTCGTTCGCTCAGCAACAACGGAGGCGTATGCAAATGATGTTTTCAACTCACCTCCCGACAATACTTGGCCTCACCAAAACTGGCTGCCAGATGGCGATTAAAAGCAGTAAAACCAATAAATCCTGTTCATGTGGCGTTTATTGTTCATCGCCATTTCTCTCTTCGGAAAAGGCGAAAAATATATTCTGAGAACGGTAATTATAATGACCACTCTAAAATCGAATGAAATATTTTTGTTTTATCCTTAAAATCTGCATACCTAATTACCTAGTCCTCTATAAGCCTCGAAGACCATATGACAGTTATTTTAAAAAGTAATAAATAAGAGAGTAAAAGGGGTAATTTTGAAAGGAAAGCTGGTTATTAAAACCAACTTTTCTTCATTATCCAATAGTTTCTTATTCCCAATGTGTACCTATAACCTATTTGGGCTTAATATCATGGGCGTAGCCAGGGGGGTGTTAGCAGACCGACAAACGTTATTTTGTCTTTTAGGGATATAAAAACTAGCTTGCAAGCTACTACTATAGACCTACCGTAATAGTTCACATTTCTTATAATATATTTTCTTCAAATATTCGTGTACTTTCTTGTAAAAACCCCCCTGAATATAGTATGTATTCATCGATTTTTATATTCATGTCAGCAACTATTGTCGATCAGCTGTACAGTGTAGGCAATTACGTATCTAGTAGGTAATAAGTAATCGGATCGCATTACCTGTGACCTGAAAACCTATGCTATTCGTCTAAGCGTGTTATGTTATTATGCGGAGTTAGCAAAATAACAAATTACAGTATTTTGTATTTTACGCTTACGGGTAGATACAACAAATAAAAAAATTACAAAATACAGGAAAAATCCACATAAGTAGGCATAAGTTCAAAAACAAACATGATTATAGCCATTATAACAATGACTTCTTTGCATTATAAGGACTATGGTAGACCTATGAAATTTACCTACATTATGTGAAGAGAGTACATTGTGTGAAGGAGCTCAGTAGGTAAAGGTTATCACCGTTACATAGTTGACGTGCCTACCAAAGACGCGTATACCTGCCTGGTTTGATTCCTCGTTCTAGATGTGCATTGGAAAGATCTCCATAGTCCATCAGCTGTATCATCACTTTTCATCGAATTTAAGAAATAGATAACAACCCAGTGTTAGCTATTATAAATAAAAGAAAAACAAGAGAAAAGTATTAGTTTCATGATAGAGCAAGGCAACGCATTGCGTCTTCTTTTAGCAAGTAAAATATCTGCATAATCTATGCTAATTTCTCAACCATCTAACTACCACGGTTCATGAGGAGTAACAGCCTGTTGACAGACGGACAGACAGACAGACGGACGGACGGACAGCGGAGTCTTAGTAATAGGATCCCGTTTTTACCTTTTGGGTACGGAACCCCAATAAGGATATTTTTAATTTTACAGACTCGTAGTGTTCGGTCAATCGAATTCCGACAATTTCAGTTTCAGATGGGTTTATAGTTTCGATGGCTTTTTCTATTTATTTATATTTCGCTTATTCATGTCGTTCACGAGAAAAATTAATAGGTCAACAAACATACATATCTCAATAAACCTGCTTTTAAAGGAAAATAATTATAAACATGTAGGTACAATGGGTATGTCAAGGGCGATCTGTTTATGCGAACTTGTTGAATGTTGACTAAATACGTCCATAGTTTATGATAATTCTGAGAAAAACAGCTTTATGAAATATCTGAGCGACTCTATCATGCTAATTAAAAAGTCACTGTTACCATAGATTATAGCTAGACCGTTATAAACTTGGCCCGCCCATGGTCTGTGGGACGCGGGGCGGGAGCTACTCAAACACTGATCTCTACTTATTCTATGGATTAAACATTCTTTACAATTCAGGCTAGGTTCACTGTGGATCCATAGAATAGGGATCAGTGCACTCTACTAATCAGCTGTCAGTGACTGACGTGAATTACGCTACACACGATAATATTAATCTTGCAACGTGGATAATGATACATACTCAAGAAAATACCATAGGCGAATTCTCAAGATGTGAGTCATTACATCGTATCGTGTATAGCCAATCGCACACCCGCCCCGCGTCCCGCAGACCATGGGAGGGCCGAGTTTATAGCGGTCAAGCTATAATACTGCCCACCATGTGCATATTATGTGCATGAAACAGTCATAGCTCAGTGGTTCTGACTTCTGCCTCTGATATGGAGGTCGCGGGTTCGAATCCTGGGCATGCACCTCTGACTTTTCCCAGTTATGTGCGTTTTCAGGAAACTAAATATCACTTGCTTACCGGTGAAGGAAAACATCGGTAGGAAACCTGCGTGCTTGATAGTTCACAAATGTTCTCGAAGGTGTGTGAAGCCCGCCAACCCGCACTTGGCCAGCGTGGTGGGCTATGGCCAAACCCCTCTCATTCTGAAAGGAGACCCGTGCCCAGCAGTGGGTCATAAAAACGGGTTAAGATGATAATGATGACCATGTGCATAAAAATCGTGATTTTTTTGCTGTTTTCGAATAGAATTTGGGCAGTTTTTCTGCATTATCAGGAGCATCCACGAGCTAGATATTAAAATTGCTAGTTTACGAGGCCACAAGGCGGCGTATCGTGGCAGCGAGAAGGAAGCGACGAGGCACAATCATCAGACCTTGACGAGCATTGACAACGTTTGAGATCGCCAGATTAAGGCGGCCAACTTTAGAAAAAGTCAATGCGGGACATTTGTATAGATAGGGTTGTGTGTATGAAGTAGCTAGGTACTGAAGGCGTGTCGGTGCACTTTAAAGAGAAAACAAACAAACGCAACTTAAAGAAATCATTTATTTTTAAAATCATATTTCTCATGCGAGTGGCATTTTTTTACCCGACTGCAAGAAGGGTTATGTTTTTCGCGCGTATCTTGTATGTATGTATGTATGTAAATTTATTTATGAGCACGTATCTTCCAAACGGCTGGATGGATTTTGACGTTAATGGTATCGTTAGATTCGTCTCATTAACCCAAGTGTTCTTAGATAGGTTTTTGAAAATAAAAAGCAAAATGGCGGATTTTGGGCCTAAAATTGTCAGTCATTTACAAAATATTTATAACCAAACCTATCGAGTGGGGTATCAAAATGAAGGGAATTACAAGGAGATTACAAAAATATATCACTGATTCCTTTTCTCTGTTTCTTTCATTCACATGCTTTCACGAACTTGTCGCGCGAAATAAATAAAGCGATCCCACTCTCACTCACGCATACTGACCGCCTGCCTACACACACATATGCAATAGATGGCAAGGTAGTGTAGGTAGTTGACGCGTATAGGAAGGAGTAAGGTACTTCGTCATTAAATTTCTTTGCGGTGCGTTCGGAAATCTACGAATTTAGTAATATTCTAGGAATGCGTGACATGCGGGAAGCATTAGACGTTTTGCGGGACTATTTTATTAATTATTGCAATGCGGGATTACAACTGCTATTACGGTACGGTCCCGCAGAATGCGGGACGGTTGGCCGCCTTACGCCAGATTGTGCGAACAGTGAACACTTACTGCCCACTACGACACTAAAATGAGACACCAAGCCACAGTCACTATAGTGCCAGATTGCTATGCAGATTAAGCTTGATTGCTTTTACTTAAGTTTACTTAAGTTTAAGTAGGTAAATGGAGAAGGTTAACGAGTTGAGAATGGTCGTCCACTATAAATTGCAAGTGCAAACGGACTTTAAACTAAATTGATAAGTGAGGAAATAGGAACAGTGTGTGTACTTTTTCTGTCTTTTCCATACTCGAGTTATCGAATAAAGTTTCAAAATTGTATTTCATGCGCTAGCTTACAAGCGTTTATGAAAAGTCAGGAAAAATCAGAAAAGTACATATTAATTAAGGCCAACAATTTATTAAGTGGAAATGTGGTCAGAGAGACTTTTAAACATTAGGTATTTTAGAAAACTATTGCTGTCGCTCTGCGACGTTGCCGTGTCCGGTCCGGCAGCCCTATCCATGTGTGTGTAAGTTGACAAAGTGTGCGTGTCCGCGATGCGCGTTGCCGCTCCGCAGTCCGCACTCGTTCCTGCTATTTTCTGGTGTTCGCATCATTCTTTACTTACGCATTGACGAAAAGTGATTGATCTCTAATGGTTTTGGCTTGTTTATTGGAATTGTTCTCCCTGCTACGCTATTGATTTAATATTGACCAACAAAAATATTGAATCGTGAGCGTGGCAGCAATTCAAAGTACTTACCTACTGCAAGAAAAAGCAGCAGTACCTACTTAAACTCCGAAAGTATTAGTATTGAAAAAGAAACTTCCTGACTGAGTGACTGACATATTATCAACACACAGCCCAAACCGCTGGGTCTAGAGACTCTAAATTTGGCACACAGGTTCTTTATGAGGTCTAGAGGTGCACTAAGAAAGGATTTTTCAAAATTCATTCCCTAATTGGGTGTGCATCGGGGCTCCAAATTTTGTATTTTACCAAGCTTAAATACTCCTTCACGCCGCAACCATTAAACCCATTTGGCTCAAATTTGGAAAGGACTGTATATAAACTGTATCCTGGAATAACACATAAGCTACTTTTTATGCCGAAAAATCCATGGCTCCTTCGGGAACAGTAAAAAACAGATATTCAACCGGATGAAACACTCTTTCACGGCGTAACTACAAAACAGATTTGGCTGAAATTTAGCATGGAGATAGATTTTATTCTGGATTAATACAAAAGCTACTTTTTATCCCGAAAAATTCATGGTTTCTATGATAGAAGTGAAAGACAAATAATTCCTTCAAAATATTCCTTCACGCCGTAATGACTGAACTGATTTGGCTGAAATGCGGAATGAAGATAGATTATATCCCGGATTAATGAAAAAGCTACTTTTTATCCCGAAAAAATCCATGGTTTCCGCGGGAATACTCAAAAACAGATATTCACGCAGGAAAATATTATTTCACGCTGTAATTACTGTACTGATGCGACTGAAATTCGGAAAAGAGATAGATTTTATCCCGAATTAATACATAGGCTACTTTTTATCCCGGAAAACTCAATGGCTTCTATGATAGTAGTATAAAACAGAAATTTCTCGCGGTAAAATATTCCTTCATAGCGTAATAACTAAACTGATTTGAAATTTGGAAAAAAGAAAGATTTTACACTGGTATAACAAATCGGCTACTATTTATCCCGGAAACATTCATAGTTTCTAAAATAATAGTGAAAATCACATATTCATGCGAGAGAAATACTACTTCGCGCCGTAACTACTGAACCGATTTGGCTGAAATTTGGAATGTAGAAAGATTATATCCTAGAGTAATAACATCAACTACTTTTTTCTCGGGGAAATCTATTGTTTCTATGCATTTTCTTTGATAATAGTAAAAAAAAGGTCAAGAGAGAGTTGGGCTTGTGCACTGAGGGTTCCGTACCATCACGACCCATTCTCTATACTATTAAAGTAAACTTAACACTCGTGCCCACTTAATCAAAAACGAGCATAAATATCACGTTTGTTGTATGGGAGCCCCCTTAATTTTTTATTTTATTTTAATTTAATTATTTATTTCTACAGTAAGCATATAACTAAATATTTTGTGAAAATTTGATGCGTTTACCTGTTAGCGTTATCAAGGTCGAGCAAAAACAAGCAAAAAAATCACGTTGTATGGGAGCCCCCTTAAATATATATTTAATTCCATTTTTTAGTATTTGTTGTTAGCGGCAACGAAAATACATCATCTATGATAATTTCAAGTCTGTAGCTATCACGATTCAAGAAATACAACCTAGTGACAGACGGATGGACGGACAGCGATCAGAAGTCTCGCTAATAGGGTTCCTTTTTTACCCTTTGGGTACGGAACCCTAAAAACAGATATTCATGGATCTATTTATATAACATACAAACTTTCAACTTTATTATATTACTATGATGGTACGGAACCCTACGTACGCAAGTCCGTCTCGCACTTGGCCAGTTTTTTATAGACACGACATACGGACACACAACAAAGTGATTCCTATAAGGGTTCCTTTTTCCTTTTAAGATACAGTACCCTGAAAATGTAAATGCTTTTATCGATAGCTGTTAACAACACTAGTTTATCGATATTATTATCAACTACTACGCATCACTTCAATCTGTGTACGTATGATCAGACCGTCCCGCGTCCCCGCCCGCAAATTCGTGCAATAAGGACAACTGCAGATCCGACACAATAGGCCCTTGTAAAATATTATATTTCGGGGTTTTGTTCTCGACTATTTCCTCCTCCAAAACTGGACCAATTTAAAAGATATTTCGTAAACTGAATATAGAGAATATATACTGTGTCGCTATGTTTTTCTTTTTTCGGTAATAGTTGTCAAATTCGTACACTAGGCATCTGTTAACAGCGAGTCTAATTAGGCAATTTTGAGCATTTTCTAAGGCTTCTAGTGCTTATAAAGATAATGTATTATCAAAAAAGAAAACATAGAAACATAGAAAAGATTGATATTTATTTTACTGTAAAAAATCATTGCTTTAAGTTCATAAACCAGAAAGAAAACAGACGAGAACGTTTGTATGGAGAAAAGACCACTATCGTTTCCTCTTAACAGTCTGTCCGGAAATTTCAAATTTTAATTGGTTTTTTGCAATATTAACTCAGCTTTTAAGATGTAGTAGGCTTGTGGTTGTAAAATTGCAAATTGCACTATTATCTTCACATGTTTAGGGGCCTGTGAACTAAGTACAATGACTCCATTCGTTCAAATTACCAAATCATTAGTAAATCTTGCATATTTGGATCATGTTGTGGTGTTATTCGGATTCATATACATAGTAATAATCTATGCTCCTGGCCATATTTTGTTTGGAAATACTTCTTTAAAACGAAATAATAATCAATTTTGATCAAAATTTTTATAACTTTGGTCGAGTCGAGTTCCGTAATACCAAAAATTATGAATGAAAACTTGTAACTATCTTTATTAACTGGTGTTTTTCTTTATCTGGACAATAAAAACTGTGCTCCTGAACTAATGCGACGTGAGATAGTGTTGTTTTTATTACAAAACAAATAAGCAGAAAACATGTCCTCTTTGACATAAAAATAAGCAAAACTAAATTCGATTACAATTTCGTTCAACAATAGTATTTCGAAACCAGATATGGCCAGGCGCATAGATTATTACTATATGAACCCGAATAACACCACAACATGATCGAAATTTGCACGAATTACAAATGATTTTGGTATTACGTTTGTATGGGGTACATCGTGGGTCAGTAGACTCTTAAGACCTTTACATAAAAGTGTTCACTTTAGGAAATTAGTCCGAGATACCTGAGTTACTGAAACTGATGGAAACTTGCATTGTTGAAAGGAAGGTAGGTTTGCGAACTATACAGCATTCAGTAATGGTTATTTATACTTAGTCCTACCAATATTATATATTCGTTGGTCCTACCTAGAAGCTGAAAGTCTTTTAAAACCATAATTAAAAATTTAAAATTATTAAACCTTCTGCGGTAATTACCTACAGTTTAATGCAAGTTTACAACCTTCAGTCTATACTCTATAGACGTACCTTACCTTACCTTACCTTATTACTAAGTAACATGACTAACTTATGTTCTTGTTTAGAAATAAATAAACATATCCCACCTACTTTAGCTATCAAGGATCAGATGAATTGAAATAAATATTACCTCGTTAGGTTCAGTACTTATGTATCTGAACGCGTTAAAATATTAGAAATATTAAAATTAACCCATTATTTACATGCCGTCCTACAGCTGGCGCCTGTTGGTTAATCGAATTCGACCGCATCTATTTTAGGATGGGTGAGTCTCATACGTCTCATACGGATTATTCACACAATGGTTAAGTTATGAGTAAGTTAAAGGTACCTACCTACTTGAATCCAGTGTCTACTCTCGATACCGAAAAATACTCGAGTAATAAGTATAATTCTTATAAAATTACATGACATCACATTGCAATACGTTTTTTTAAAGAGAATGATGTACGTGTTACCGAAAATACATGATCATTGATCGTGCTAAGCTGGTGCTAAGTAAATAATAACAATAATATATTTAGTAAGCCATAATCGGGAGATCCCTACCAGCGAAGACGTACCGCCAAGCGATTTAGCGTTCCGGTACGATGCTGTGTAGAAACCGTTGGGGTGACATAACTTACCCCTTCCAAGTTAGTAGGTACGCTAAGATCTTCGGCTGCACTTACCATCAGGTGAGATCGTAGTCAAGTACTAACTTGTATAGCGTAAAAAAAAGATGGGAAGGTTTTTGTCAGTTTGTTTATGGTTTATGTTTGTTTATGAGTATCTACTACCTATCCGATCCGACTTTTTGGCTCTACCCGCCATCGCCTTTACGACAAGGACATGCCATGATTGATGTAATTTTAGATAGTTATGTCAGTGTCCATAGTTCTCCTACGGATCCTCCTTATGTTGGATTTTATACTTCAGGCAAAAGGACATCGCAATCTACTTGCTAGGATTGGTAGAGGAATAACATGACACCAACTTCATATGTAGGTACCTACCTATAAGGTCCACTTGCACGAAACGGGAGTTAAGTATTTAGTCAAAGTCTCTCTGGACAATTTTGACAACTTACTCTGAGTTAGCGTGCTAACTCTGAGTTAACACACTACCCATTAAGCCCCACTTGCGTCGGCCTGGGTTAGTGTGTTAACTCAGAGTTAGCACGTTAACCCAGAGTAAGTTGTCAAAATTGTCCAATGAGAGACGTTGACTCTAGGGTGAAAAATGAAATATTTAAGTAACTCCCGTTTCGTGCAAGTGGACATAGGTACCAGTCTACCCAAACGAATATGATAACATGTTATAACTGTAAATCTCAAAGCCCCAAGCTAAAATGGTTGTTACATAAGATATGTGTTCGTACGATAGTAATGTATGCACTATGCAGTATGCAGTTGATACAACTGGCAAGTTTCCGTGTAAGGCGGGAGTCGGAGAAATCGCGATATCGGGGACACGGCGCTTAAGGAGTTGTGCGAATTTTAACTGCGCCCGCGCCGGTGGCATGTGCGTATATTATGAGGAAAATGAAAAATACTCGCTAACATTCTCTTTTGCCTCTCCCTACACCTAAGTAACAGAAATGGCCACATCTTCGTTTTAGAGAAGTATTTCCAAATATGGCCAGGAGCATAGATTATTATTATTACTACCTAAGTATATGAACCCGAATAACACCACACCATGATCGAAATATGCATGAATTACCTAAATGATTTTGGTATTTCGAATGTATGGAGACATCGTAGGTAAACAAACTCTTAAGACAGCGATATCCGCTTATCCGCTTTTTCACTTTGTTAGTGTTACATAGGTACTTTACGTTTGAAAGAAAATTTTTAGACTGTAAAAAATCGATTTTTCAATGGAAATCGAGCCTTTTCTCCTTAACCCTCTTTTTTTTTTATCGTGGGGAATCCTCATGGATACCTAGTCGCCCGGGGGAGCGGCTGGGTTATGCCGGACTCTTACCGGCTAAACCCCACGGTGTTTCCTCCTCGCACCGTATGACGGGAACACGGGAACGCTTGCGCAAACCCCTCCAACAGCAAGGCCCGCCAGAAACACCTAAGCCGGCCTTACCTCCTCGGCGCCCATCCGTAAGGCGACGGACCCCCCCGGGACCGCCACCCAGGGCACGGGTAAGCCGATACCTGCGAAGCTTGCTCCTGCACTTCGCAGGCATCGACCTCCCATGCCCCGCGGCGGATCTGATCTTTGGCTCCGCCGCAAACCACTAAAGTAAACGGCCGCAGAGGACAGGGAGAACGGCAACGACACACCGACACTCCTCTTCCCCTGCGGCCCCGCCGCCGACGCATCTAACGGTGCGCCACCGTTTGGTCGCGGGAGATAGGGCGAGCGGCAACGACACACCGACACGCCTCTCCTCCCGCGACCCCTCCTGGCTGCAGGAGACAGAAAACTCTGTCCCCCGCACCCCTCTTGGACGCATCCAGAGCGGGCCCATCTCCAGGCCCACTCCGAGCGTCCCCTCCTGGATTCCTTTTGGCTTCACCGTGGGGCCCAACCACGGCTACTGAGCCCCCCCATCGCGACAAGATTGGAATCCATCGGGGGGGTTTCTCCTTAACCCTAGGTAAAGGTTAGTTTAATGATAATTACTTATAGTTCACAACAAAGTTTTACAGTATAATCTAATTTATTAAACGAGCACTCGCCCACGACTTCCTCTGTATTAATAATGTAATTGCCATCAGTTAGGTATAGCCACAATTTAACACACTTGAAGGCTACTTACTAAATTGGTACGGGCAGAGATTTAAATTGTGGCACAAATTAGGGCTGTGTTTTAGTACGAGTAATATCTAAGACTAGCAACCCACATTTATTCTATCTTTATATCATACTTGCTCAGTAACTATGGATTACTATGGTGGAAAGTCTCCTTGTAAGTTGGTGTTTGCAATTCAAGGCAACATGCTTGAATTGTAATGTTCACATTACAGTTCAAAGGCAACATTACGTCGCACTATGCTTGAATTGTAATGTTCACTTTACAGTTCAAGCTATGCAAAACTCCTTGGTAAACAATCTCTTTTCTTATGAATATTACTATAATTAATTATAATAAGTAACCATTTTTTTCTATTTTTTCTCTAAATTTGCTAATTATTTTAATTAAAATTTCATTTTGCATTACCAATGTTTTATTTACCTCGCAAGTATGATATAAAGTAGAATGCTTACCTCGGTTGCAAGTAGCTATTACACCCTCGAACTATATTCACCCTCGCTCGCTGCGCTCGCTCGTGTGACTAAATATCTCGGGTGCACGCGATCCATTAGCGCCCTATGCGAGCTGCGCTCGTACTGGCGCCAAATTGGATCTTGTTCTGTAATAGCTTACTTACGTCCCTTGTGTAACAATCTACTATTTATTTATCCAAGCTTTTATTATAAAACTAAAGCGCAAGAGTGAAGGTATGTATATTACTGCTTTAAATAGAAAATACTGAACCAATTTGCTTGGAATTCGGAATTTAAAATGATTAAATGCCCCGTAAGTAGGTTTTCCAACACGAAAAAAAAAACAATAATTTCTCCACGTGATTTATGAAAAACGAAAATGCACGCGAGCGGTGCCACGGGCAGCAGCTACTAGATATTGCCCATAGCTCCCGCCCGTAGCTAAATAACTGACTAACAATAATATATTTAATCGATACGCCTATCCTATAGGTCCGTACACAACTTGACCCCAAAATCGTTGGCATCGAGAGCGCGGGGCCGCCAGCCACGGAAGATCTACAGGCCACAAGCCAGGACGGCGAGGCCTTAGCCCCTTACCGGGGCTAGAAGAATGTCACCGGGGGCGCCTCCGCGACACATAGTCCGGGTAAGAAGGCAAGCCTCGAGGCCCGTACCTCCGTAGGGACTCGTTCCCGTGGAGAAAACCACACTTCAGATCAAAGCTACAAATCTACTTCTACTTACTAGTATATAAAAATAAGTCGGGTTTTCCTTCCTGACGCTATAACTCCAGAACGCACTAACCGATTTCCACGGTTTTGCATTCGTTGGAAAGGTCTCGGGCTCCGTGAGGTTTATAGCAAAGAAAATTCAGGAAAAATTAAAAAAAAAAATGTTTCATAAAAGGAAGCCATCTGGTGGCGAAACGGAGTTCGCCGGGTTTGCTAGTGCTTTATATGGGCGGCCGTGATCGCTTAGTATCAGGTGATCCGCTTGCTCGTTTGCTCGCGTTCACTGTAAAAAAATAAATAATATATGACTGCACTTACCTACAAAAAAGGACAATTTAAATTCGACCAGTACAAAGTATAATCTGTATAATACACACTGGCATGGAATTACAAAAAAGTGACTGCTCCTTTTGTGAAGGGTCACAAGTAAAATTCGTATCACGTAACGATGCATCAGTCAGTCAGTCGGTATCTCAATAAGATTTGCTGCAAAAACTTGTTTATATTTCTTATACAACCATAAACGAAGAATGACTGTACGGCCTACGTTATGTGATGGTCAAATTAATTATTATAAAGACTCATGTGTATAGTCCATAGAAAGCATTAAAATTTGAGAGCCCCGAAAATGCATTTTTGTTAGGAGTTGAGGACCCCGCAGGAAAACCTAATTGAAATTTGTACTAATGAAAAGCGTGAAAGCTCCATTTTGAAATAATTTCCTACAAAAAAAAGTAGACCACCCGACTTCAAGACAACTGATTAGCAGGACAGATCAATTTGTTTTTCTATAATCCGCTACTTGAAAAGATTCTGTATGGTACAATATGCAGGAACTGCACTACCCACATAAAACACCACACACAATTTTCTAACACTTTCTTCGACGCGCGTTTCGTCCCGACACCGGGACATCCTCAGGAGATGTTGACTTCACAATGCGACGATTTCGCAAAATAACGCCTGCTTCCATTCAACATTCACTGATATTTAAAGAGTTCAAGTCATTATACATATTGGGCTACGTGAGTTCATCATATTATTATGAACATAAAACAATGTGACGGGTTAATAAGCCTCATTTCTTTTTATTAGGTTCTTATTTGGTAGGTACTTATTGCACAATTTGATCAGACGACTTGATAGCGGTGAGGGAATACAACGATATTGTAAATTAAACATTCAGCGTAAAACAGTAACAAAACAGTGGGCGGGCGGGATTCGGGAAAGTATGAATTAATAAAAGAATTAATGTCAACCACCAATTTTTGCGTCACCACTCACCAATGATTTCATACTTGTTTGTGGAGATAAAAGCAATCGATAAATAATGAAAAAATACCTTAAAATTAAAATTAAAGCTCTTTTAAAAACTGTGTTTAAATTGAAATCAGAGGTTTTAACATCTCCACAAGATTATAGAATTTTTCAGCGGATTTTTTTAATCCCTAATAACGGAATACCATTAATGCGAAGATCTGTAGGTAAATATAAAAATCTATTTTACAGACACCTAACTTGAGGTGTCTACAGATTCTACCATCCGTAGACACCTATGATTGAAACTATCTAGATTTTCCACTCATCTTATTCTTTTAACGTGGGCTCAAAGCACTAAAAAGTTAAAGCTTGTAGCAAATTTGTAATGTATTTTCTAGTGTTAGTATTCTCCTCGTATCTCGAATGTCGACGTCCAAGCTTGAAGATTAAATTGAATTTGGCAAGACGGGAGCTGCTAGCCGTGGAAATTGGAGCCGTTTCGTCGCATCGGCCGCAATGCAGACCTGCCACAGCAGCCGCGATCCTAATGATTGGCGCATGAAGCAATCCTTGAAATGGTTTTACTTTTTTTGCTATTGAAACAACAAATGATTTTATAAATATTTATTATTAAGCCAAAGGAAAATGCGAAAAATTGACTCAACGCACACGTTAAATCACTAGGAAAAATTAGACCAAAAAATAGGAGTGAAGTTACAATAATTCGCAACCAGCTGATTTGTAGGAATTTTCCCAAAGCTATAATTATGAGTGAATTCGGAAAGTTCCTCGATCTGATAGAGCTGAAAAAAAAATTACACGGGGTCAACGACCACAAAAACGGGATTTTCGCGATTTTCAGCAAAACGGTAGTTTCATTATAAAATTAGTAGAACAAATTGTAGCTCAGCAGTGCTATTCTACAAAATGTCCATCTCTGAAACAGCTGCCAGACAGCTGCCAAGCCGAAGATGGCATGCAAAAGTGTATTCTGCAATTATTTCAGTTCGCTCGACAACCATCCATGCGACACTAGCGCTGCATTGGCGGTAACGGGAGATGTAGAAAACCTCAACTTGTCTTATGTCTCAATACTTTCTTCTAAGAATGCGTTAATATGACATGACCAATTTAGCGATCATTTTCTTACATTTTTGAATTTCGTTTAATTTCAATTTTTTGGCGTATCGCAATATATGGCTACATGTGCACTATTTGGTTCCGGTCTACGGAACCTGACAATCAGTACCTAACGGTAAATGTACCCTCTATTTGGGGAACTCTGGAAGCCGTACAGTTTGTGCTCAGTTATTGATTCCTTCCCCCCGACGGTGACTCATAATATGGGACTTAGGGACACCATCGTTTCCGATTTGTGTGGAGAAATAGGAAAGTGAAAATATATTAAATATTATAAATTTGTCTGGCGGGAGGCTTCAGCCGTGGCTAGTTACCACCATACCAGCAAAGATGTACCGCCAAGCGATTTAGCGTTCCGGTGCGATGCTGTGTAGAAACCGTTGGGGTGACTTTACTTACCCCTTCCAAGTTAGTACGTTAACATCTTCGGCTGCATCATCAATGAATGAATGAATGAATGAGAACTTTATTTCTGTTTAATTTAATAATAAACATACTATAAGTAACTAAAACTAAAAACGGGGGCTGAAACCAAAGCTGAAACTTCCATCGCTTGGGCAACCAAGACAAAAAATTGCCCAAACGATGGAAGCCGCAGGCACCGCTTGCTGCACGTGGCACAACCCAGAAATGGGCCCCAACTCAGCATGATGCTGTCATCACTTACCATCAGGTGAGATCGCAGTCAAGTACTAACTTGTATAGTGTAAAAAAAATATTATATACTTACCCAATAAAGGTATGTCATTATCCTCATTTCCACTATGATATTTGCAAAGTTTGGTTTAAAAATGTTTGTTTGAAAGTGTCCAGTTAAGGATGTCCTAGAATCAAATATATTATGACTTACGCAAGTGAAACTCGATACTCCGACTTTTATTTTCAAATGGACACAGGACGCTTTCAATCAAAGATTGTCATTCCTGCAGTTTTACTGGGATTTAAGCTTTATTGCATAACCATAGCGACGACGTTTATAAATCTATGCTTTATTGCTTATTTTATTCTACTTCTTGAAAGTAAAAGAACGAGTGCCGACTAACGTGGAAACTGGAACAATCACGTAATGTAACGCCATGGTGTCAGTGATAGGTGTCGGTTACGGTAACATTGTCGCGAGTCCAATGGTTCCTTCCCATTTCAAAAATGCCCAAGGCACTCAAATAATTAGGAGGGACCCAATTATATACACTGTCAATCAATTTTTCAAATTGTCAATCATTGTCAATTATATCAAATTAAATTTTTTAAAAGTGTGATACTTACTTTTGCAGGCCAGTCTATAATAAATAAAAAGGATATGTGACAAGCGCGCGCGTTGTGAAGACTCAAAAATCCTACAATTGTAAGTTTCGTAGTTAGTCTGCGTCGCGCGCAAGCATTGTTGTGTCTTTCCTTTGCGTGCTGTTTCGTATCTTTTGTTCTATATGAGTGGCAGTTCGGCACAGATTTAAAACGCAATTTACCACGGACGTAACGTATCTTGGTGATCTTTGGAGGGACCCGTTTAGTTTGCCCTAACGCATTACGCATGGTATCCCTAGCGGGTGACGTCACGCGCCACCCTGTTGGACGGGGTGGGAGGGGGTGGGAGGGTGAACTGAATTTGATAATGGACACGAATATACTCGTAAATACACGTTTACGAATGGGGACACGCCGCGCGCCGCTACGGCGTTCATCGATAACATCTATTTGCTTTTTGCTTAGACCCTCTACAAAATATAGCCAGATTGAAGTGATTGAAAGAAAGGCAGGATTGAAGCGGGTGAAAATACAATGAAGACGAAAACCTTTATGTTTCACATAGGCCTGAATAATAGGCTCTTATGAAAAGTCAAAACTCTACCACCAGGTTCGGAAGGCAGGTTTACACGGAGAAGAACTGGCAAGAAACTCGGCGCTTGATCTTTTCAATAAAGTTTTCTTATAAAGTATGTAAAATTACATAGTCATTGACATTTAAATATTCTTCAAAGGTCAATGGTATGGTAACCCCTGATGACGTTAGATGTTTTTTGACGATGATTTTAAACGCGAGCAAAGGTAAGTCCGAGACAGACTTCGGGATCATAATATTGTAAGAGCGTACAATCTACATATCGAGTCGAATTGATTGCACGTGCATTATGCAACCAGACATTATACTCACGTGCTGCAAGGAACACTTGTAACACACCTAATCGGAGAGATCTTTACAATTTTGGATTTCTTTCATGCATAAACCTTACATAGATTTGGGGGAGGTGCAAATAAATCAAAGATTTAAATCGCTAGATAAAGCCCTAAGCCTACATTGCGCACATCAAAAACGTCCACAAACATGTTTAGCAGCATGCTGTAGTTTCACTTGTGACAGAGAGAGTGACAACGTGTCGCACACAAGACAAAAATGTGAACGTTTTTGGATATGACTCATCTTGCGATTTAAATCTTTGCAACTAATAAATGTGAAAATGTGTGAGTTTGCTATTAGCTTAGTCTGTATTCAAATTGTATTATACAAAACCTAGTTATCGATGAGTATGCATAGATATCATTTTTGCTAATAAATAATTACTTTTTGTACCTAAATTAGGAAACACAATAACTGACGAGTTTCCGTGACACGCAAAATTAGCGTGACTTGCAAACGGAATGCCGTGACTCGGGAGTATGAAAGCATATAATTACAGTAAGCTACAGAAAAATGTTTGGTGGCATTTATGTCCTTTTAAATGGTACAAGTTACCTACGTTTACGACGACTTACATAATCCGTCTTTATTGCCATTTTGCGTAAGTTCTGAAACAAGGCCGGATTCAAATTATGTAAAAAACTTATTTACAGTCATTGAGTTATAAACTTAGGAGTTGGGGTCAGCGCTAAAAAGTGTCCGAACCGAATGGCATACAAAACGCTAAAAGACATACAATCGCACTTCAGTCTCGTGTTTGAAAATTAGGCCGTATAGTAATGGTGTAAGACATAAATTACAAAGTTTTAGTTTGTTTATAAAAATACTCATGTACCCTCGTTTATATAGGTTTTCTCGGTACACTTTTTTCGTGAATTAATTATATTGCACCCGTCGTCCATAGATTTATAAGCCTATGTTTACACAACAATTTATGAAAACTAACCTAGTGACAGGCCCTCAAGTTTCAGGCTTCATAAGAAAACCCAGAGTCACAGGCTAAAGCTCAGAAACACAGGCCTCACAAAATAGCTCTAAATCTGGACTCCATAAGAAATCTCAGAACACAGGACTCATAAAAAAGTTCCAAGTCCAGACTTCATAACAAAGCTCGGAAAACACAGGCCTCATAAAAAAAGCTCCAAGTTCAGACCCCATAAGAAATCTCAGAAACATAGGCCTCATAAAAATATTTCCCAATCCAGACATCAAAAGCAAGCTCAGAAAGACTGGTCTCATTAAAATTTTAGTTATAGTAACATAGCTAATATGAATTTTTACGAAACTATGAATTTTTACGAAACACAAAAAGGCTGTAGAGTCTCAGGTCGAGTCAGGAGCGCAATGAGATTGGCTGGTACTCGGTAGATGGTAGCCACCATAATTTGCACCAATTTAGTAATTCAAATTTTTTTTGCATTATAAACTGCATCATCATCATCACGTGCCCTCTTCCTTAGATTGAAGTTTGGCGATCAACAATCGAAAAGCCTTCCTGTTAAGTGCCGATTTCTTTAAATCTGGGTAGGCAAGTCCGGTCCACCCCTTTATATCGTCCAACCATTTACGTCTCTGGCGCCCTGGAGACCTCTTCCCAACAATTTTTCCCAACACAAGTCTCGAGAACATGCTGTATGCCAACTGCTTTAAAACTCCTGCTGCTGCCCGCGGCTCTGCCCTCGAAATGTATCGAAGTTTCAGTGATAAATTTGCTATGGTAGGCACTGTTTTTATGGAGTGCACGCCACTGGGTCTCACAAATCCCGTGGAAATCACTGATTTTCCCCGGAATAAAACAGCAGCCTATGTCAATGCTTATGTATATCAATACATTAACATTTATAAGTAACTATGATAATATGATATGATATAATTAGTGTGATGATATAATGATGTCAAACATCTGCTGGTTGTAAGATCGGGTGTACTGTGTACCTACTACCCAGTGACACACTGCACAGTGCACTGTGTCTGTGTGCCCGTATAAGGCTCGTCGCACACTACACACCGCGACCGCGCGTGGGCCTAATCTAATCTCGCCTGTCAAAATAAACAGGAGGATGATTTGCATTATTATTCAAGCGTATGAATCGAAGGTACCTATCGTTTTTAGGGTTCCATACCAATTTGGTAAAAATGGAACCCTTATGGTGAGACTTTCTCCGTCCGTCCGTCCGTCCGTCCGTCCGTCCGTCTGTCACACTCGATTATTTCAGTAACTATTCAAGCTATCGACTTGAAATTTAGAATAGTTATAGATAATAGTGACCCGACGTGATAACAATCGTAAAAATTTGAAAATTGTTTTTATTTTTATTTAAAAAGGGGGCAAAACCGAGTTGAAAAAATTTCAAAATGAGATAACAATATTGAGTGGGGTATATCATATGAAAGGGCGTTACTTTTTTTGATTTATTGGGTAAACTGTCGAAAAAAATACCGTTCCCCCCCCCCTTATCTCCGAAGTTTACCAATCGAAAAATCTGAAATAATTATGATCAATAGAAGTTAACGTATATTTTACAGGAAAAATAAAATCAACTCGCTAACTTATATACTTTTTTGATAATAACAATAATTCGCCAAAAACAAAGTTACGTTTGCGGTTCGCCAACAAAAGTGCCGATATGTAAATACTTAATAATCGTAAATTCATGAACAAAAGTGATTCTTTCAATGTTTTACTTCTTTTATGGTATGGAACCCTCGGTGCGCGAGTCCGACTCGCACTTGGCCGGTTTTTTCTTTAGTATAATCAGCTACTTAATATAGGTACATCGACACGCCTATTTATACATAAGTTAGCAGCAAAATAATTATTTCGTAGGTACGAATTAAATACCAATTCCAGTTCCTAACTATATAAATGTCTGACTGTTTGAAGCAGGTAACATGCATGTTTTGTTGTGTTTGAAAGAATACGTTGTTAGGGAGAATCTCCAGTCTGTCTGGAAGATCGATTTTATGTTTACAAAGATGTCAAGCCTGACACGCTTGGTCAGTGTCATTACATCATAATATTATGGCCAAACTCTTGTTGAGTTGAGAAGTCAGTTGTGGACATAAATCCAGTTAAAAACCAGATTAAATAGTTCAGATATCTGTCCCAATTACTTACTTATTTTATCTGTACAAGTACTTAACCTTCAAGACGTCCTATCTAAGCCTAAATCTGCAATGTCAACTAGGCACAGCGGTATAAATGAAGACAAACGCTCATACAAGTTGGCGTTTATAGCCATAGTAAGTTTATTTGAAAGGCATCATTAGGATTTTCAGCTGTGTTTCCTTGCAATAAAGACTGTTTTGGGGAAATTTGGAGAGTAAATGGTGTTTCGTGATGGTAATAGGAATAGGCTGGTCCGCCTACGCGTGTTTGTACAGAGTAATGAAGTCACAGATAATTTATTTTTTTAATCCTTCATTTATTTCAAATAGCTATGATTTGAGATTTTTATAATAAGATACCGTTCACTAAGACGCTTCTAAAGTTTTTCATGAAGGCATCTTCAGCAGTGGACTGTGTGGACAATGGACATCCATTTGTTAAAATGATAACTAGGTATAACCCGGTTACAATATCTGTGGACCTGGCTCGATGACGTCACGTCGTGTCAGCGCTCTGATATGGTGCGCAAAACAATCAAGCGGGGCGAGCGCGGGGAGGTGAAAGGAGAACGGGAAGGGGGTACTTATTCCAGCGAGGTCCACAGATATTGTAACCGAGTTGTAGATATACCTATTATAGTCACTTACAAGTTATCTAAAAATTTTCAATAGGTGAATGAACCATTTAGGGCAAGTATATATTTTAGGGTAGATATATTAAGTTCGTAAAAAATTCGGCCTTATCTACGACCCAAGTGAACCAACCATGCCCTGCCCTTTGATTATGTAAGAAAAATTACATATTCATCGTTATCGCAATCGTATAGAAACACTAACCGCTGATTGTTTCCCTGATTTACGCCAGCCAATACGGGGCAGAATTAGCAAACGATTACGATAACGATGATACGTTTTTCTTAGACAATCAGAGCTCTGAGTTTTTTTTCATTAGCGGTCTCTATATCTGAGGCAGTACTCTGTGTTGTAGTGTAGGGGTGATACCGCCCACGCTAGCGGCTGGCTGGCGGCCTGGCGACAGGCGACAGGTCTCAGTTCTCCGGCGAATAGCTGCCGATTATTTAATCCCGCCAATCGATACAAGGCCTCGCTGACCGACCGAACGATACTAAAGATTATTGTTTGATTTTATAAACGACGATCATTAATTAATCAATTGTAGGTATATCTATTAGCAGTGATAGCTCAGTGGTTCTGACCTCTGCCTCTCAAAAGGAGGTCGCCGCGCCGGTTCAAATCCTGCTGACTTTTCCGAGTTATGTGCGTTTTTAGGTGAGGAAACCTGCATGCCGGGGAGCTTACAAAAATGTTCTCGAAGGTGTCTGAAGACCGCCAACCCGCAATTGCCAGCGTGGTGGGTGGCCAAACCCCTCTCAGTCTGAGAGGAGACCCGTGCCCAGCAGTGGGACGTAAAAAGGGGTTGAGAGAGGTGTAACCGCGTGAATTCGAAACGCAGACCTCTTATCAAACACAGGCCCAAATGTAGTACTGTCGTGCACCCTAGTTGTCCTAGATTTGTCTTAGTGTAGAGGACGTTCGGGGGTCGTCCGGGGTTGTCAAAAAGTGTTTCAGAGGAACACTTTTGTATAAAAGGAATTCAGATTAAGGCCAACTAAAGCTTTAATTTCGCGGCCATTTATTTGGTTTTTCTTAATTAAATAATAACACATGACATAGCCCATAGGTAACCTTATCAGTAAAATTGAATGGAAGAATCATTTTTTTACATACATCCCTACTAATATTATTAATGCGAAAGTAACTCTGTCCGTCTGTCTGTTACGCTTTCACGCCAAAACCATTGAACATTGAACCAATCTTGATGAAATTTTTACATATTCGTAGATAGAATAGAGCATGGAAAATGATTTCGCAAAATCTTAAAAAATATAGCTATAGCTAGAGATGATTATCTTTGAAAGTAGGTAGGACTGGAAGAAAAGGGAGCGGGAACGGGAACACTATTAACTCGGAGAAATGCTTACACGTTTCCCACGGGATTTGTAAAAACCAAAATTCACGCGGGCGGAGTTGCGGGCAACAACTTGTGTTTATATTAAATCTTTGCTCATGTAATGCATTTAAATTCGCAATTAATCTTATTACTTTACGTAGGTGATTTGTACATTTTACAACACAGTTATTATTTAAGGCGATTACGTTTGTTGTAAGGCTATCTTGTCTCGGACTCGTTGACATTTCAAAACTTTCGACGACAGGCCCATTCATAAAATTACATTCTCAACTCGTTAAATCCTTCGGTTTTGTCTAAGTACTACTACTAGGTACTACTAAGTCATATACCTACTACCCATATCTTTATGGGTAGTATATGACTTAGATCTCTTGTGAGCCAGATTTACGAAGCTTTTTGTATACTTTACAAATTGGCCTGCAATCTCACTTGATGGTAAGTGATTACTGATTATGCAGCCGAAGATGTTGTCACACTAACTTATGGAAGGGAAAAGTAAACTGACCCCTAACACGATCGCACCGAAACCCTAAATCGTGGTATCTAGCCGGCAGACCAGACCCAATTTAGAAATTTTAGAATTATTAAGTGGCCCGTGGTGGGAATCAAAACCGCGATCAGTACCTATTGACATTCTGATCTAATAATTTATTAATGTATTTGTTTTCATTAGACAAATTATTATTACTATATTGCCATATTTAATTCCACTGCTTTTATAAAATAAAATAAAAATAGTAAATTCGTGACTTTAATAAATAATTATTAGATTATACGTATATTGTTAGCAACGCCCTGACAGGGCCACACGTTAATACAATTACTGTACCATTGTAAACAACATAACAACAACAATAAATAAATAACAATAAAGTACCTGCCGACCATTTTTTGGAATTTCGTTCGAAAGGAATGCATTACCAATTTTTTAAAAACGCATGGATGGACGGACAGATGGCTAGAGGCTTTGTTCACTAACATACAAACAAACCGATTTGCAATTTTAAAATTGCAAATTGCGTAACCGCGGCACAACGTTGGTCGCGGAGGTCGTCGCTAAATAAGGCATGCCCATTGATCGCGAGCGGTGACTTCACCCGGCGTCGAACCCGCTCCTCGCGCCTACGGCTGGCTGCTGACTCACCGCCACCGCGCCTACACCCAGTATAGTGCACCTACCCACTATAATAAAGTGCTGTATGCAGGAAGTAAGGCTAAGTATAATTTTACTAGGTCCAATATTGCTAAGAACTTGCTTTCTACCATAGGACTGCAAGACGCCGAGAGCGGTGGCATCCTTATGTGGTTGACATCCAACCAACTCGCACGAAACGTTTTTCTTTCACGTTTCTGATAATAACCGCTAAGGTGTGGAACGCCTTTCTAGCCTCCGTGTTTCCAGCCAAGTACAATCTGGGTGCCTTCAAGAGAAGAGTGAATAGGCAGTTTCGAACCAAATATGGGCAGGAGCATAGATTATTACCTATATGAATCCGAATAACACCACAACATGATCGAAATATGCACGAATTACAAATGATTTGGTATTTTGAATGTATGGAGAAAACGTAGGTCAGTGCATTCTTAAGACAAATATATATTATGATTCTGTTACCTCCTGATGTTATAAGATAAAAACCGGCCAAGTGCGAGTCGGACTCGCGCACCGAGGGTTCCATACCATAAAAGAAGAAAAACATTGAAAGAATCACTTTTGTTCATGAATTTACGAGTATAATTTACATATCGGCACTTTTGTTGGCGAACCGCAAACGTAACTTTGTTTTTGGCGAATTATTTTATTATCAAAAAAAGTATATTAGTTAGCGAGTTGATTTTATTTTTCCTGTAAAATATACGTTAACTTCTATTGATCATAATTATTTCAGATTTTTCGATTGGTAAACTTCGGAGATAAGGGGGGGGGGGGGGAACGGTATTTTTTTCGACAGTTTGCCCAATAAATCAAAAACTATCAGGCATAAAAATAAATAAAAATTAGTTTTAGTATACACAAGTCACGCCCTTTCATATGATACCCCACTCAATATTGTTATCTCATTTTGAAAATTTGTCGACCCGGTTTTCCCCCCTTTTTAAATAGAAATAAAAACATTTTTCAAATTTTTACGATTGTTATGACGTCGCGTCACTATAACCTATAACCTATAACTATTCTAAATTTCAAGTCGATAGCTTGAATAGTTACTGAAATAATCGAGTGTGACAGACGGACGGACGGACGGACGGACGGACGGAGAAAGTCTCACCATAAGGGTTCCATTTTTACCAAATTGGTATGGAACCCTAAAAATCAATACATCAAGTTACATAACTCCTGATACCCAGTCTGATTCTAGCCAGTATCCAGGTCCCGTTGCTATGGCGACCGCAGCATCCTGCGGATCCCGGCCACCTTGCGAGAGAGAGTTCGCATGTAACTTTCTCTTTCTGTCTCGTGAAAAGCTACCACGCCTACGCCTGGAAGACCTAGATAGGTAATAGGTGTGTACGGGCCGGTAGCACCAACATTGATTAAGAATTTTATTAATATTTAACTATTTAGATATTTCCAGCTTAGAAACAAGGGTCTGATTAGGATAGCAAATTCTGCGTCCTGATTGGCTGAAAAAAAATCACAGTGGTCTTAGGAGAAATAATTTTCCGACTATGATTACGATGAATACGTTTTTCTACAGGAGGCAGAGCCTTTAGTAGGTAAGCCTATGTCCACATGTGAGCATCCATTGCTAAAATTAATTAATGGCCTAATTATTGATTAATATTAGCTAAATAGCTACTCCTTGCGACTATCGTAAGACCACTTGGTGGTTAGGTAATTTTCTAACACTGTTCCCCGGTTGAGTCCCCATCTCCATCGGACCTTCGAGTTATGTCATAATAAAATGTGTACGCTATGCCATTGCCACTTCAGCTTCGGTAACGACGAGTATGATCATCTGATTTTTCTTATATTACTTAATCTCCTTATTTAGAGCAAAACTATCTCCATCGTTCGGTGTAAGACATTAAGGCACATTCAAGTACCTAATTTTGCATTAATTAACTAATTATAAACAGAGGTTGTTTGAGTTAAACAACGGTTTGTCTCACGAAGAAAAACCATTGATTAAGTAAACAAACTGATGTTAAACACCGTTTGTAAATAAACCTTACGGTAAAGTTTTAACTAATCGATACCTTGTTAACTTGTTAACCCTCAATGAAACTACGATTAAATAAAATGGTAGAGCGGGCCAACTCGCGCCAGACTGTATTGATCTTCGGAGCGACGACCTAAAGTCTATCTAGAATAACGCTATAATAATAATATCTAGGTACGCTATGCGGGACTAGGCGCCCTATATTTAAACAATTTTCGCATACAGTCCTGCCTCATCATATTAGTAAATGGTATTTTTTTAATTTTACCTAAGTACAATTGTCCGTATGAAATTACACATGCAGTCACTTTGCTGGAAGATTTTTATTTAATATCATTTTAATAAATATTTTGTACCTAAATTCAGATACATAGGTACAAAATATTCAGATTAAAAATTCAGATTTATTCAGATTAAAAATGAAATAATTTGTGTAATGAAACGTGTAGTTTTTGAGTGATTAACCCCTCAACAGACTATGATGACCTCGGCCCAAAACTGGCCTGTGCTCATACTAATCCTACATTAATCCCCAAAAATATCATCGCATAGTTATCCTACGAATAGTTATAAAATATAAAGTCTAAGCTACTCCGCCAACGAGGCCCGAGTGCTCTCTGCATCGTGAAGGAATTATACCAGCAACGTTCTCTGCCAACTGAAAAGCTAAGAGACCTCCGCTACAATATCATTTAGAACATGATAATTGAAGTATTACTGAACACGGCTTGGAAAATATACAGTACACCTACTCGGTAGCCTCGGTAGGTATAATATAATATTGTATAAAACCTACTATACATATAAGTATATAGAGTCACTCTACGATTTCGCATTATGAAGTCAACATCTCCTGAGGATGTCCCGGTGTCGGGACGAAACGTGCGTCGAAGAAAGTGTTGAAAAATTGTGTGGTGTTTCATGTGAGTAGTGTTCCTGTATATTGTACCATACAGATAACAGAATGTTTTCAAGTAGCGGATAATAGCAAAACAAATTAATCTGTCCTGCTCTAACTGACCTAATTAGGAATAGAATAGGTATTTAGGTGCCTGTTAGGCGAATTACTGAGATAATATAAGATCGATAGACAATCCATGTCCTCAATATATTTCGCGGCCATCAAGATAACATTATTTTTACAAATTACAAGTATGGATTTGTAAGAATATAATATCGATTGTCTATGCGCAATGGCGCGTGGCGAAGCCGGGCGCCGGCGCCAGCCCGACATTGGGCAGGGGCCGCAGACCAGAGACAAATTACTCTTTTTTCAAATACTCAGGCATCATAGTGATTTTAAAAGACAAGACTTTACTTCAACTGCAGCCTTAAAAATATGATTTGACTTGTCGAATCGATCGCTCATTTCTTATCTATCTAATTTCATTAAAAATTAAATTTAAAAGTTTAAAACAATGATAGTTATCTTCCATACGCCACGTGATCAATTTGTCGATCATATATGTCATTTCCATACATTTCGTTAATCGTTTCATTTAATAGGTACCTGTAGAATGAGCATTCGACGTGCGACATGTTTCTATGACGAATTGCCCATATATAAAAAGTACCTACTCTGTGCATTGACGATCGCAAATAAGTCAAATGGAGGCGCTGTGTTGTTGATAACCCCTGCCTATCGGTACAGTGGTTCAAACCGCGTACTCTAGGAGGTTAGGAGCTCGAATCACCTCTGACGCTATGAGTTTCCAGAGATCTAGGTACCTATCCTTAGTTATTACTTGTTGAAGGGAAGGTGCGTTGAAGATTGTGATTGTGAGAGAAATAGGAACTAGTGCATCCGCAACTCAGTACCTACCCAATAAAAAAATAACCAACTGAATATTTCTTTCAAGTGTTACCTTCATTTGTCATGCAAATGTATCGTTGTCGAAATATCTTGTTTCATTTCCGCAAGCATGTCCGCCGACAATTCTAACAACAGCCAATCCATCAATTATGTTTTTCAAGCTTTAGATTCGTCTGCGTATACTTTCTTTTAGTTTCATAACAAATTGCCATGCAAGTAATAAATTAAGTAAGTATCTGCTAAAAAAAAAGATTACGACGAATTGAGAAACTCTTTTTTTTTGAAATCGGTTAAAAAGATTTACTTAACGTGAAATCAACGGGTCTGCCCGCGAAATTCAAAATTTTCGTGGTTTTTTGCAATTTGTACGCTAATTAGACATGATAGGCTTATGGCAATCAATTTGCGAGAATGGCAGTATCATCTTTACATGATTATATCGAAATCTTTGCATAAAAATGTGTATCCTAGGAAATTAGTCCGAGTATCGAGTTGTAGTCCGAGTATGTGAGTAACTCGCAAATCTTGGATTAATTTCTTTAACTCGACACTTTCGAGCAGAGATTTTTATATAAACACGTGAAGAAGATATTGGGATTATCGCAATTTGACGGCCATAAGCCTATTATGTCTTATTCGCTTAAAAATCGCGAAAAACCACGAAAAAATTGAATTTCGCGGGCACACCCGTGGTGTGCTCCTTAACAAGACTTAGAAAGCTCGTTCAAATTGTACCTACCTATACAATCATACTCGGTAGTCACGGGCACAGATTTTAGTCACGGGTATAACCGGCCAAAACAGACAAACGGACAACAGTGAAGGGTACCGTTTTTTTCTTTTGAGGTACGGAACCAAAAATCGAGAAAACTAAAATACAACTTTTTTAGCGACATGACGCCTTCTTTTCGTAGATCGCACTTGACTGAATTCAAACTCTCTCACATAGCTCAAAAGTGCTGGTGTAATCTTTTTCTACTGGAGAGTGGAGACATTTTCAAAATGGCAGTATTAAGTAGTTCAATGTGGCAATGCTAATGAATAGGAAAAAGCTCAGGCCTGGAGCAAACTGTTACATGTTCGCAAACAAAATGTTACATTTTATAAATATGTACTTAATATCTTTTTCTTGTTAAGAATGTAGATTAGGTTTCAATTTCATGTAAGAAATTGGTAACTCTAATTGTATAATGTTTTGTATTCTGTGGTATGTCCATAGACCATCCATAGTCATTGTTTAGTTTTGACACATAGCTTTTCTCTCTCTCTGGTTCCACCGCTCTGCGATGATGTGAGCCCTTCAGACTTCAGCAATTAATTTAAAATAATATAATTATGTATTAGCTCTAATATCACTGAAGTAAACCTAACAGTTTAATTCCACTTCCACTGTGTACTTATTTTCCCCGTTGTAAGAGGTTATGGGGCCCTCACTGGAAGAAATATAAAAGTACAAGTCACGAGTCACGACAACGTGGTTGAGCGGCGAGCCATCGCAAAGCCTGTGGCGTCTGCCATCTACCCGTGTGAGTACAACGTGAAATATGGCAGGAGCGTTATCAGCGAATTATCTGCATCATCACAACGTACCGTTCGACAAATTAGAAGGTATGAGCAATTACAACATGTGGAAATTTAACATGCGTCATACTTTGATCATCAATGATTTATGGTCATGCATTGAAGGTACAGAGCCAATCGATTCATCTAAAGATTTACGCGCACTAGCCCGCATTAGTTTAGCTGTGAAACCCATTTGTGTGCAATATATTCGAAATGCTAATACAGCTAAACAAGCTTGGGATCAGTTAAGCGCAGTCTTCGAAGATAAAGGATTCGGACGGCGTGTTGCATTGTTGAGACAGCTGCATCGCGCTAGTTATGCAGATTTTGATAGTATGAGTGCATACTTTGAATATATAACGACTCTTGTTCAGCAGTTAAGTGATATTGGCCGAGCTATAGAAGATGCTGAAGTTGCGGAAATCATCTTGAGTGGCCTTCCACAGGAGTATGATATCATCGTATCCAGTCTCGAAGCTGTCGCCTGCACAGGTACAATTTCTAGTGATTTAGTTCGTACTAGACTGTTACAAGAAGAAGAACGCAGAAGACGCACAGAAAGCAAGGAAGACATGGCCCTGCTGTCTAAACACAAGACTAAAAAGGTACTTGTTTGTCACTTTTGCCACCGCCCAGGGCACAAAAAGCTGGACTGCTTTAAGTTTAAGAAACAAAAGAAAGATAAAGTAACAGCATTGGCGGCTATATGTTATGGAGTCTTCGAGAGTAAGGATTGGATTTTGGACTCGGGGGCATCGACTCATTTATCCAGAGACTTGCAGTGGTTTATCAAGATAACAGAATGTGATAAGACTGTACAAGTTGCTAATGGTAGTACCCTAAGGTGTCTAGGTTATGGTGATGTGATGATTCCCATGAAAAATAACAAGTCTCAATTAGTAACAGATGTTCTATATGTACCTGGCCTCTCAACTAATTTAATTAGTGTTTCCAAATTATGTGAGAAGGCTTTATCTGTGAAATTTAATAATAATACTTGTTAAATGACATGACACCTGCCAAAAATGGCCATATTTTTTCGTTTATATTTTTTCATTTTTATTATAAATAATAAAGAAAAGAAGAAGAAAATCTAAGATCGCGACGAAAATATTGAATATGGAGCACAATATTTTATTATAACCAACAATGTGAACAACTATATGGAAGGTGTCAGTCAAACATCCTGCGCACGTAAAACATCCGTGTCGCCTCCACCGTCGTCATCGGAAAGTGATTATAGGACCCCACCGTCATCTGCGGGGTCCGAAACAGAAGAGGTGTCCGCTTCGGCACGGAGGGCATGCCGGAACGCCGCTGCTAAAAGACACCGACTCGCGGACGACGGCCAACACCTGGACGGCGAGCCACCGCTGGATTGCTTGGGGCAACAGGGGCTTCGAGCCCCCGCCAGTGCCCCCGCTACCGGTGGTGTAATGCGCCGCATGAGATGGTCTCAACAGTTAAATGAGAGTGTCATGCGAGCGTACTATGGGGCGACAGATGGAGGAACTAACCTCGCTGGATACCGCTCCAGGATGCTGTCAATGTTTCAGGCACTTGAACCGACAGTGACCGTTACTGCACAGCGGCTGGCAGATCAAGCTCGAGCTATTCAGCGTCGCGGAATGCTGGATGAGGCTCGACTTGAACGGCTGCGCTCAGACTTACCACAGATGCCAACCATCAGTAGCTTACCTCAGCAACTATTGCCCATTACCAACCAAGAGGAGTTACGAGATGGTTTAGATTTGTCGGTAAGTGACCAGGATAATGAGCCATTGAGGAGAGCTTTGGAGGATGCGATTTTGACGTATAGATACATGCCACTCAATTTAAGACCAAAATTACCTCGTTTGCCAGTGCATAGACGAAATATGGCACTGGTGGGAGTACTAGATCAAATGTTAGGTCGATACTTAGAAACATCTTCTGACCTAAGTGATACGCATTCGATACTATATTGTGGAGCCATTGCAGCGTGCCGTTTTGCAAAAATAAAATTTCCGGAAAATCGCACGGCTCCGCAGAGGCCTAATGAAATTCCAGCATGGCGGACTAGAATCGAAATGCGTATCACGTTGACTAGAACTCTCATTGCTAAGCTAATCTGTTTTAAAGAGGGCAACAATCGCCCTAAGGTCATGCGGTTTGTGAACCGGGCTTTTGCTGGGACAGGTATACGACCTCCTCAGTACTTGGCCTGTGTCACAGATCGCATTGATATCTTGAAACAGAAAGTCTATGCATTGGCAAAACGCATAAGACGATACAAAGAGCGCATAGATCGATACCGTCAGAATCGTATATTCCAAAGTGACCAACGGAAAGTGTACAGGAACTGGGAACGATCTGGTAACTGTGTGGTAGATGGTGAGTTTCCGAGACCAGATACTATGTCAGAGTTTTGGCGTAACATCTGGTCGGCTCCTATACATCACACCAATGGGGAATGGATGAATGTTGTTAAGCGGGAGTGCGCTATGGTGGAACAAATGATTCCAATAACCATTGATGCTATGAATGTAGGTTGTGCAATTCGGCCGGCTTCAAACTGGAAGTGTCCGGGACCGGATGGATTGCACAACTTTTGGCTGAAATGGTTCCGTAGCGCGCATCATGTCTTGGCAACACAATTTCAAAACGCCATTGATACTAGGTCGCTGCCGACATTCATGACAACTGGTATCACTTTCCTCTTACACAAGTCCGGCAGTACCGCAGATCCTAAAAATTACAGACCGATAACATGCTTGCCTACCATCTATAAGCTACTTACATCCATTCTGACTTCAAAAATAACTTCACATTTAAATGCAAATAATATTTTGGCCCAGTCTCAGAATGGATGTAAGTCTCGGTCCCGCGGTACAAAGGAACTTCTCCTCATTGACACTGCTATTTGCCAGCAGGTTCGGCGAAATAAGAAAAACCTCACGGCTGCTTGGATTGATTATAAGAAGGCCTATGATTCGGTGCCTCACACGTGGCTCATGGAGATCATGAGGTTGTATAAGGTCGATACAACCCTATGCTCATTTCTTGATACATGTATGAGACAGTGGATGACAGTTCTTCGTCATCCAGGGACTGTTGATTTTTCTGATTTGACTGAACCGGTAAGGATTCAGCGGGGTATATTCCAGGGCGACAGTTTAAGTCCTTTATGGTTTTGCTTGGCCCTTAACCCTCTCAGTACGTTACTGAGGGATTCAGGGTTGGGCTTTCGCCTTTGCAGAAGGGGTGAGGTCATATCTCACTTACTCTATATGGATGACCTAAAATTGTATGCATCGAAACGTTCAGACCTAATGAAATTGCTAAAGATCACTCAAAGCTTTAGCAATGACATTGGGATGGAGTTTGGTGTTGACAAGTGTGCGGTTATCAATGTAGAGCGAGGTAGGGTTGTGAGCTCTGAGAATCTAGTACTTTCAGATACTATTATTCTCAAATCTCTCTGTGAAGGTGAAACCTATAAATACCTAGGAATGTCAGAGGCACTTGGTATTGAGGCAGGAACTATGAAACAACTGGTGCAGGAGCGCTTTTTTGGCCGCCTGAAAAAAGTCCTTAAAAGCCTTTTGTCGGGTGGTAACAAGGTGCGCGCCTTCAACAGCTGGGTCATGCCCTTACTCATTTACACCTTTGGCATTCTTAAGTGGACACAAACTGAACTGGATTCCTTGGACCGCAAGGTCCGTAAACTGTTGACGGCATATCGTATGCATCACCCCCGTTCGTCAGTAATGAGATTGTACATCCCACGCAAGTGTGGTGGACGTGGTTTTTTAAATATCAAGAACCTCCATAATCGTGAGGTGTGCAATCTTAGAGATTATTTTCTTAAGATAAGCGGTGGTATGCATAGGGATGTGGTTGCAGTGGATAAAGGTCTTACTCCACTCTCCTTAGGCAAAACGAATTGGCGCAAGCCAATAGTGCTGAGTACCTCGGAGCGCATGGCGATATGGAAGAGCAAAGAGTTGCATGGCAGATTCTACAGGGCCCTGATGGGGCCGGATGTAGATCCCATTGCTTCTGTATCTTGGTTACAGTTCGGAGACCTCTTTGGGGAAACCGAAGGTTTTGTCTGTGCAATTATGGATGAAGTTATCAAGACGAGGAATTATCGGAAACATATTATGAAAGATGGCACTATTGACATATGTCGAGCGTGCCATCGTCCTGGGGAGTCCCTCAGGCATATTGTTTCCGGTTGTTCCCATCTTGCTAATGGCGAGTACTTGCACAGACACAATCAAGTAGCCAAGATCATCCATCAACAACTTGCTCTTCAGTATGGCCTCGTAGATGTTGAGATACCGTACTATAGGTACGACCCTGCGTCAGTTCTGGAGAATAGTAGTGCATTGCTCTACTGGGATCGGTCGATTATAACTGACAGGTATATTGCTGCCAATAGACCTGACATAGTAATAGTCGACCGTTCGGCGCGCCGTGCAATAATTGTGGATATCACCATTCCACATGATGAGAATCTCATGAAAGCAGAGAAGGAAAAATTATCAAAGTACTTAGACCTTGCTCATGAGATTACCGCCATGTGGAGTGTGAACTCGACGATTATTGTTCCGATAGTCGTTTCAGTTAACGGTCTTATAGCGAAAAACTTCGACCAACATCTTAAGAAGCTTTCGCTCAACTGTTGGATCAAGGGCCGTATACAGAAAGCAGTGGTCCTGGAAACGGCACGCATAGTGAGGAGGTTCCTCACTCTTGAACCCTGACCACTGGTAGCTTGGGTCGTTAAGGCTCCGCGACTAGTGGTGGACTCAATTTTTTAATATTTTTAAACGTGTTTTTTAATTTTTTAGGAACATTGTTAAAAATATTATTTAATTGTAATGAAAATAAATAATAAATGTTATGTTTTCAGTGGGAAATCTCTTCTTGTGTCTGCCACTAGACGGGGGGGTATTTATATTTTGGACAATGTTTTACAGGATAACTCTTATACTGTAAATGCTGTGAATGCTGTGCCAAAGCCACAAAGTTCGCTTGACACAGAGGAGAAAGCCAAGGATACACCAGATTTATGCCTGTGGCATAAGCGGCTTGGACATCTGAGTCTCCGTGGGGTAAGTGTACTCCGTAAACTTGCTGTTGGTGTTAATGTTAACTCGACTCAGCTCGATACTATGCCTAACCAGTGTGTGTCGTGCGTTGAGGGGAAGCAAGCAGTGCAAAAGTTTCCTAGGGGTTTAGCAAAACGTTCCAAGCAGTTGTTGGAGCTCGTACATTCAGATGTATGTGGTTCAATGCCGGTAAGTAGTCTGGGTGGATCTCGTTATCTGGTAACATTTACCGATGATTGTTCTAGAAAGACATATGGCTATTTAATGAGATTTAAATCTGAAGTTTTGTCCAAATTTAAGATTTTTAAAGCAACTGTTGAGAAACAAACTGGTTATTTTATTAAACGTCTGCGTACTGATAGGGGTGGAGAATATTGCAATGCTGAGTTCTCCAATTTTTTAAAGAAAGAGGGCATAATCCATGAGACTACAGCTCCGTATAGCCCTTCACAAAACGCCGTAGCTGAAAGGTTAAACCGAACACTTTTTGAGAAAGCTCGCTGTATGCTTCGTGAAGCTAATCTTCCTAAAGAATACTGGGGAGAAGCTATCTCTACTGCTATATATCTTAAGAATCGAAGTCCTACTGCAGCTATTTCCAATAAAACTCCTGAGGAGGTATGGTCAGGTAAAAAAAGTTAACATAAGCCATTTACGTGTTTTTGGTTGCCGTGCTATGACACTCATTCCAAAAGTAAAGAGAGATAAACTTGATTCAAAATCTAAAAGTTGTATCTTTGTTGGTTATTGTGAACATACAAAAGGCTATAGATTAATAGATCCCTCGAACCCAAGGCAGATTATTGTTTCTAGAAATGTTATATTTTTTGAAAACCAGTTTATAAACCACTGTGATAGAAATGGTGGTACAGAGAGTAGTCGTATTTTTATTGATAATGATGTCGGTATGCAAAGCAACCGAATCAGTAATAATAATATGAATTTGAATATGCAAAGCATTGATTCAATTGAATATAATAATAATTCTGATAATAATATTAATATGGATATGCAAAGCATTGATCCTATTACAATTTATAATAATTCTGATAATATTAATAAAATGGGTATGCAAAGCAACCAGTTATGTGATAATAATAGTTTACAGAATATTGATACAGATATGCAGAGCAAGGATGAGCATCATATTAATGATTATAGTAATGGCAGCAATGACAATGGCTTTACTAGTAATAAGGAAACTAATAATTCTAGTCAAAATCTTGATGATGACGTGTTTTCTTCTCCAATTTCAGGCGAGCCCTCCTTCCAAAGTGCTGAGGGGACTGCAACTAGTGAAACGGGTGATGGAGAAAGTAACGAGTCAGACATAACTGTAAGTAACGAAACAGTCGTTCGAGGGGAAGATGAAGTGCTAGAGGCTCCTAGAGCTAGCTGCGAGCGACCTGTTCGTTCTACTCGCTATCGAAAACCGGTAAGGTATCAAGATTATCAGTTATCCGATCTATCTGATTCATCAGATTTGTCATTTTTAGTAAGCGGTTTTGTCTATGACGAACCTCAATCTTATAATGAGGCAATGGCAAGTCCTAGCAAGGATTGTTGGCTCACCGCTATGCAAGAAGAGTATAATTCTCTGATCAAAAATAATGTATGGCAATTAGTGGATAGACCAAAAACCGGCAACATAGTTAGTTGTAAATGGGTTTTTAAATTTAAATCTGATGAGTCTGGTAACTGTACAAGATATAAAGCTCGTCTTGTGGCAAGAGGCTTTAGTCAAAAGCCTGGTGTAGACTACACAGATACCTTCTCACCAGTAGTAAGACACTCTAGTCTTAGAATTTTGTTTTGCATTGCAAATGAATTAAATATGGACATAGAACATCTGGACATAAATACAGCTTTCTTACATAGTAAACTTGACGAATGTATTTATATGGAACAGCCTGTAGGTTTTATAACTGACAAGACCAAAGTATGTTTATTAAAGAAAAGTTTGTATGGTCTTAAACAAGCAAGTAGGCTGTGGAATAATAGTGTTAATGTTTTATTGACTAACAATGGTTATGTACAAAATAATTGTGAACCATGTGTTTATATAAAAAGAAATGACAAGCAACTAACAATTTTAGCATTATATGTGGATGATTTTTATATCTTTACTAATAATTCTAAGGAAAAGGACATATTGTATAATTTATTGGAATCTGAATTTAGTTGCAAACGCTTAGGTTGTGTTAAGAACTGTTTAGGTATTAAGATACATAGAAACAGAGCTAATGGAATTATTATGTTTGACCAATCAGACTACGTTGTAAAGTTGTTAGAACGTTTTGGTATGACTAACTGTAAAAGTGTCTCGACGCCAATGACTGCTAATAAGCTAGAGAAAGGATCAAGTGATAATATTTTAGATGACACTGTTTATCCATATAGAGAGCTGATTGGATGTCTAATGTATTTGTCAGTTTGTTCTAGGCCTGACATAACTTATGCTGTAAATTATTTAAGCCAATTTAATACAGCATTTACACGAGATCATTGGATCGCTGCAAAAATAATATTAAGGTATTTGAGTGGTACCATTCATAAAAAATTGGTGTTTGTTAAATCCGGTACCCTTGATTTGTCAGTGTTTGCTGATGCTGATTGGGCCAATGATGCCGTGGATAGGCGGTCTTACAGTGGTTTTATTGTGAAGGTTGGCGGCTCCACTGTGTGTTGGGAGTCGCGCAAACAGCGATGTGTTGCGCTTTCAAGTACTGAAGCAGAGTACTTAGCCCTAAGTGATGCATGCAAAGAAGTATGTTTTATTAGGAATTTTTTGTATGAAATTTTTAATAAACATCATGATTGTAGTATCTTTAGTGACAATCAAAGCGCATTAAAATTGCTTGAAACAAGGGAATATTGCCACAAAAAGACCAAGCATATTGATCTTCGTTATCATTTTGTAAAAGATCTTGTAAGGAATAAGCATGTGAGTGTTAGCTATTTACCATCTGAGAATATGTTGGCTGACTTGTTTACAAAGCCCTTATCTAGTGTTAAGTATTTGGGGTTTGTTAATGACTTAGGTATGAAAAATGTTGACTAGTAGGCATTTTTTCTGTAGTATGTCCATAGACCATCCATAGTCATTGTTTAGTTTCGACACATAGCTTTTCTCTCTCTCTGGTTCCACCGCTCTGCGATGATGTGAGCCCTTCAGACTTCAGCAATTAATTTAAAATAATATAATTATGTATTAGCTCTAATATCACTGAAGTAAACCTAACAGTTTAATTCCACTTCCACTGTGTACTTATTTTCCCCGTTGTAAGATTTCTAAATATGTGATATTGCTATTCGAATTTTGACTGTGGTCTAGAAGAGGAACACTTCGCTCGCGCCGGATTTAAGTTTCTTTGGCCCTGTTACCTGTAGAATTGGAATTACTTAGTAATGAGACAGGATTTTAATGATTTAACGTCTTCACGAAATACCTACTACCGCATGAAGTGATCAAATAACGTCTGTGGGCTGTTCCACTATCACTAGCAACTCGCACAAAATGTAGGCAAAACTCCTATTTTTTTATTAACCATTACATATTTAATAAACCTATCATTATCTTTGCAAAAATTACCAACCTGCGTTGGTATGGTATTTACTATTTTAGCGGTTCTGGGGCCCTACCACCATCTCTTATAGCAGTATTATTATGTTGTTTTGACAATTTCATACAGTCAGTATTTTAAAACAATATTACAATAATACTGCTATAAGAGATGGTGGTAGGGCCCCAGAGGGCAATAGGGAAATTTCCCTCCAGGCAAGTGTTATTCCTGTGGACCAATGATTGTGATGACTTCTATATTTTAGCTCTGTCAGCGTGTGCTGTTGCGCTGGTTACGCCATCTATCGTCACCTATCGAAGACCGCTACAGTATCATGTCAACATCCGATGCTGTGCTGGTTATGCAAAAATACATAATACAGAAATAGTTTTTTGTCTCAGTTTTCTTAGTTAAAACAAAGTGAACAATACAGAATCAGGGGCTGTACCACCATCGCTTATAGTAATGCTGCAGTATTGCTCTAAGAGCGATGTCTAAGAGACGGTGGTAGGGCCATAGCCTTATAAATCTATGGACGAGGTGTTATACAAAATTCAAGAAAAAGTGTCCGACACAATCTACCACAATCTACTCGTACGAGTATATAAACGAGGGTACATGAGTATTTTTCTTAACAAACTGAAACATTGTAATTTATGTCTTAAACCATTACTGCACAGCCTAATTTTCAAACACGAGACTGAAGTGCGATTGTATGTCTTTTCGCGTTTTGTATGTCATTCGGTTCGGACGCTTTTTAGCGCTGACCCCAAATCCTTAGTTTATAAATCAATGGGTAGGGCCCAAGCTTAGTGGCCACGCTATCAATAAAACACAGTGTCAGGAGTTAATGTTTATTGTCACGGACAGCTGTGCCTACGCGTCGGCGATGGTGACCTCCACCTCGACGCCCGGCTCGATGTTGATGGACGTGATCTGCTTCACGATCTCGGACGGCGAGTGCAGGTCGATGACGCGCTTGTGGATGCGCATCTGGAACCGGTCCCAGGTCTTGGAGCCCTCGCCGCACGGCGTCTTGCGCGTCGTGATGCGCAGGATCTTGGTCGGCATGCGCACTGGGCCCTGGAAATTACAAAATCAAGTTTGAATAATTAATTATGTACCACGTATTATAACTCTTTACGGTTTTCTGACCTACTTTTAGGCCCGTATTCCACCAGTGTGTACTGTGTAGCGGAGTGGAGCTGTGTTTGAGTAACCAATCAGATTTCGTCATTTCAACATCTCTTCTCCCCTCAGTTTCGGAGATGTCAAAATGACGAAATCTGATTGGTTACCCAAACACAGGTCCGCTCCACTCCGCACTGGTGGAAACCGGGCCTAACATAGGTTCAAAAGAGCTGTCAAAAAACAGTAAATTAATTATTAAATAACAAAGAAAGGCCCCTGAAGTAAGTTTATATCGTCTCTCACCAGATGCTTAGTAATTTGATTTGATTTTTTTTGTGGTGGTAGTCTGACATTAGTGATTTACTGATTATGTTTTAGTGCATGGTGGTAATGTTTGACTGCAGATCCCAAGGTCCCAGGATTTATCGTCTTATCAAACCAACATTGTCTTTTTTTCAGAAATTCTTAGTACCAGCCCGGAGTTTTGGCTGTGTTGCCCCTCCAATCACGGAGAGCAGATAAGGCCATTGGTCTTGTGTCTAATCTCCCTCTGGTTGTGTCAGAGCTTTTATTACATCAAACTATAAGAGAGACTAGAAAGCACCCATATTACGCACACTCTTATACTCTATATAAAACCACACACAACTGCCAAATCTCTGGATAAATTTAACATTTTTTTGACTGAATTGCTGAGAAGATAATGCCAAACAGCCACAGAACTTATTTAGGTCTTTTAAAATGTTAACTTATAGCTTATACCTGATATTTGTACAGATTTATAGTGTAGCTCCCCTATGAGCAGAGTATAGCAGTAAGTATCTATACACTGCACTTTGAGAAGCCCTGATCTGGCACCGCTGTGGTGAACACAGGTGTATTAAAACAGCTTGTGTTTTCATCTAGGTGCAAATTGTTTGTCTAATATCTTCCATAATCAATTATTATTTGATTCTGGATTATTTGATATAATATGATGTACATTTTACAGGTTACTGATGTATATCTTAAACTTTGCTCACGTTGTTACATGTACATACAATAATAGTGAATAATCAAGACAAGGCTCAAACGGCAACCGTAGCTATATGACATATTTACGATTATCACAAAAACCTGTTGATCCCTAAATTGGGACAATAATTTAATTCCGTGATTAGCAATTTAGCATTTTAGCGACTAGGAATACCTAGTACCTTAGAAGAATGTATGTAGAATGACATAATAATGTCATTCTACATACATTCTTTGAATTTTGCTCCACTTAATTGACCTACTGATTTCTGCAACAGTTGCAAATATGTCATTTGCCTAGGGCTGCTGTACGTGCATGGACATAATAATATGCGTGATGCGTAAAAAGAGATAAAGGGCCTTGGTACCTTCACTCGCAGCTTCTGTTTCTTGGCTCCATTGATGAGATCGGAGCACACCTTCTCCAGCGAGCGTACGTTGCGCGACGTGAGCGTGATGCGGATGCGGTGGATGGGCGACACTTCCGCCTGAGGCTTCTCAATGTCCTTGCCTGACACTGCAGCGGCTGCCTGAAACATTTGTGTTTAACAACTGTTATTAACTTCACATTGATGATCACACGAGGTTACAAGGTCACAAACTGCACTGAAAAAATGACAATTCCCTAAAGGAGGCTAATGGCCAAGGATACCACAAATTAGCGACTACCAAGAGACTCAACTATTTATTTCAGAGTTGTTAATGTTAATATATGCAGTGATATTTCAGTAAATAAATGTCTGAACGTTTGATTTTGCGTCAAACTCAACTACTTTACACGTAGATTTAACTATTAACACTCAAAACTTGAGACACGTGCGAACCTAACCTATATGTTGACAACATTGGAAAAAATAAAAGTTAATTGCGGACTTTCTTAAAAAAATTATACAGAATAAGGAAAACAGCTTTTGCTTACCATATTTATGCGATTTTCCGGTCGAGATAAACAACTTTTCTAATAAAAATTGCTCAGCGCTGAACCGGAGAACAGCGAACTCAAGTGTCACTTTTCAAAGAGAAAGATTTAGGCATAGCTAATAGATTTATGAAATGTCAACTCTATACCATAGAAACCATGCCATAGAGTCCGCGGTATAGTCTGTTTTAACTTGTAAAACAATAAACAAGGTAGGTACTTGAAAAGTGGTATATAGCAACACTATAAAATAATTACTGTTAGATCGAATAATATTGATCTTTTAAATAAAATACCCAAATATAAGAATTTCTTCCTTTTCCCTGTTTATGTTTTTCCTTAAGGAGCACACCACGGGTGTGCCCGCGAAATTCAAATTTTTCGTGGTTTTTCGCGATTTTTAAGCTATTAAGACATAATAGGCTTATGGCCGTCAAATTGCGATAATCCCAATATCTTCTTCACGTGTTTATATATAAAAATATCTGCTGGAAAGTGTAGAGTTTAAGAAATTAGTCCAAGATTTGCGAGTTACTCACATAAAACTCGATACTCGGACTAATTTCCTAGAATACACATTTTTATGCAAAGATTTTCATATAATCATGTAAAGATGATACTGTCATTGTCGCAAATTGATTGCCATAAGCCTATCATGTCTAATTAGCGTACAAATTGCAAAAAACCACGAAAATTTTGAATTTCGCGGGCAGAGTCGTAGATTTCACGTTAATGTTTTCCTTTTCTTTAAACTCAAAATAAGATCTATGTCGCCTATGGCTCGCAAAGTTTCACTTATTTTGTTGTTTCATAAAAACACACAATTGTTGTTTTATTTTGATTGCTTACTTATTCACATACATACATACATTCTGTATTGACAATAACAGAAATAAAATAACAATCAAGCATCAAACAAGGTTTGACGTTCTACAGAAACAGAAATTAAGGTGTTGCTCTATTGCGATTTTTAATTTTTTTTTAAATCATCCAAGTAAGCCTCTACATGACCTCTACTGATAGAGTAGGTAAACTGAGAACAGACTATAGCGGTCCATAGGATATAATAAAACTTAAAGGAGAAGGACCTTCTCATTAGAAAACAGTAATAATATTATTGTGTGTATCAGTGTTGCAAGTCAGTAGTTGCAAGCCTTACGTAATGACATAATTATTATAATACCGTTTAGTTTTTACAATAAAATAAAAATGTAAACGACAATACGTTTATTTCCTATAATTTTAACTTATACAATAATAAAAGCCTAATACTAGAAAACAAAACAATTTTCTAAATTTATAGAACTCTATCCAGAATAACTTAATAAATCTGAAAATATTAATCATGTATTGTTCAAACATTGTTAAGCATTAAACTCTTCACTTGTTTGTCAAACTTCCTGAAAGTAAAAACAAAAACAATAATTATATAACATCAGTAATTAAAAAAATGTTTAAGTGAATGAAAGTCATAATTAACTCACGGTGACGTGATTTGATCGCCAGGTAAGTGAAAGGGATTACAAATAGCGTCAGCATATAAAGCATGAAGTCTCCTCAGCGCAGTCCTGACTTCAGCATCTCGTATATTGCTTCCACTGGGCGAAGTCGAGCTTGTCACAAGTACAAGTTTTATCCTCGTATTCGTAACATAGCCATATCTAAAAGATGCAACAAAACATTTTAGTTACAAAAAATATATTCATATACATTTATATTACATCGTATATTTAATATAAATAATTAATTTACATTTTATGAGTATCTGTTGAATACAGCAAACCAAGATAAAGGTCACGTAGATCGGTTCGCGCTGCGTTTGTATTAGCGTTTGTGTTGTTACTGTTGGTTGTTGATAATCTCTCCTCCAACGCATCGAGAGCAGTGTGGACTAGCCACTGTCTTGATAGCTCATTATCGGTGCTAGTATCATTGCCTATGCCACCAATATAGAGAGGTGAATTCTGAAAAATTAAATATTACTATCAAGAATTTGCCAGTGAAGGTGAATTGCCTGAATTTTTGAAATTTAATTTATTTCGTCTTCGTCGTCGTCGTTTCTTTATGTCGTCTGACCACCTGGTGGGGGGTCTGCCGACACTGCGCCTCCCGGTGCGTGTTCGCCATTCCAGCACCTTGGGTCCCCAACATCCATCGGTCCTGCGAGCTATGTCCCTCGCCCATTGACACTTCATTTTGGCGACACGTTTAGCTATGTCGGTAACTTTGGTTCTTTTGCGGATCTCCTCATTTATATTTCGATTGATGGTAAATAATATAAGACCGAAATTTACCCCAAAAGTGGGGGAAATAAACTAACAATATTGTCTATGCTTACCCTGACAAATCTACTCTACGATTGTTGACTCTACTCTGTGTTTATGAAAATTGTAAAAAAAATAGAATAACGTCGCTTTTGCCTTGTGTAGAGTATTAATTGAGTATTATTATTCATAAAAGTGCTAAAACTGAACATTTAGAGGACAATATTACTAAAAATTTGTGAAAATTACTTACATCTTTCCCAATAACAGCGACACAAACAGCCATTGTTTGCAAAATCGAAGCGGAAGTGAATTGAAATGTCAACATGACTTGTGAAAATCTTATATTGGCGGGATTATTTAAACTGGACACGGGAATAAATTCTAAAAATTCAATCATAATCGAATATTTTATATTTTACATTTAATTTCTGAGTTGTCTAACTTCTGAAGCATTTAATATTTTTGTTATAATATTTGATTGGATGAATTTACATTAATAAGAGGTTGGTAGGTAACAAAAGCTGATTACATTGTCCAATATTTTGTGACCGTCGTCAGGGAGATAAGAACGGATGAGAACAAAACAAATCAAGTGATAATAGTTCTTTTAACTGTGTTACAAATAAAATCTGTGGTTACAAAGTACATGAAAAACGGCTTTGGCGATTGCTTAGAAAAACGCCGTAAGCCTGTGGCCGATAATATACAAGTTCTTGAAGATGGCCGAACGAGGTCGGGAAAGGGTCCAACGAGAAAACGAAGACCCGGGTGAGTTAGTCTACGAGTTAGATGAGAAAGGACAACCGGTGGTGGTTAAATCCCTGGAGTCAACATCCAGCGTCTATTTGAGATTCACGAACAGGACGCCGCGGGCGGTGGACGTGTGGTGGAGGGATTTCCGCGGGGCGAAGCGCCACTACGTGCGACTGGAAGCGGGCACGTACTTCGACATCAACTCGTACCTCACCCACCCCTGGGAGTTCACCGATGTGGTCACGAAAGAGAGTTGTGTGATAAACAATAAGACCATATTCCGACCGCCGGGGAACATAGGTGGCATGATGTACAGAACTAACTGGAACATAACTATTAGAGTTAGATGTCTCCGGTACACGTGTCTTTTGGTCCTAGCGCAGCATCTCAGAGACCCTGAGGCCATCAACTCGTTAGGTCTACCCCGAGTTTTAGCAGAGGAGTTGAAGAAGTTAATCTTGGTATTCCACAGGCCGAAGACGCCTCCGCAGCGCGATTGACGCCAGATCATCTTTACGATAGCCGTAATGGTTATATTTTTGTATCTAACATGGTGTTATTTTCACTACCTTGTCACTAAAGTGTTTGTGAAACTTTTTAAGTGATTAATACTTCTTCTACTTGACCGGGGCTTCAGGTTACTGCAGTCTGTCGCGTGGCATTAACTGGACCAAATTGTGATGATACATGTCTCAAACTTCCAGCCTGTATTGTGTGCCGTCAAAAATAGCATAAGTTGTTTGAGGGAAAAAAAGGATCTGTATGCTATTTTGCTGCGGTCCACCACAGAATTGCTACATTTTGTATCAAACACATCAATAGAATTGCTTTGTTTTTATTTGATTTCATCACTGAAAACTGGGCAATTGACAATTATTGTCCAATAGAATTGCTGTTTTCGTGATGACAAGAATGGCTTATGCACAACTATAACCTACATGTCAGATTCATGTGCACAGGGCTGTAGCTAGAGTTGAATTTGAGGTAGGGCAGCATTGGTAGGGTGGAAACCCATTGATATCTCAAGAATAAGGTGTTTTTGGTACATATTGGTAACATTTTTTACCCTTAAAAATAAGGAAAAATGAATTACTTAAATTAATATTTGTTATTTTCTCTTCCATTTGCAAACGGTTTCATCCTACTATGATTTTAATTTACCTTTTTTTACCATTTACAAAGCCTTCTACCCCGGTCTATTAGTTTTTGGTATTTTTAAGGTTTGGTTCATTGTGATTTCAAGGAGGGGCATTGCCCCACAATGCCCCTCCCTAGCTACGGCCATGCATGTGCATCAATGTATAAACTAGACCTCTACATTTTTTGCTTAACTATGAGTCTTTAGGATACACTGATATATTGCTAATAAATGTTATATTTTCATTTTATATCAATGTCTGCACAAGTTAAAATAATAATATTAAGTATAAAATAATAATGTTTGATGATTTTATCATATTTTACTCTGCTAGTTAAATAATTAATTATCTAAATATTTTTATCACTATATCTACCTTGAAATAGCTTTAAGCATTATGGTCACTGTCTGCAGCAATAATGCAGCAGTTAAGATGTCTGCTTAGTAATCAAACTTCAGGGTGTAAGTCCGAGACACAGTTACCCAAATTTGCACCTCAATATACTTGTTGATAAAAAAAGGGAAATATAGTGAGCTTATGAGCCAAAAGGTTCTCATTCTAAGAGGTTAACCCATGCCCAAATGTGGGCATAAATATGGGTCCAGGGGGGCTACCACCGTGACCTAAAGTAATATTATTGTAATATTGTTTTAAAATCTCCATACTGACATTGTATGAAAATGTCAAAACAATATTACAATAATATTTTACCCAAATTTGCACCTCAATATACTTACTTGTTGATAAAGGGAAATATAGTGAGCTTATGAGCCAAAAGGTTCTCATTCTAAGAGGTTAACCCATGCCCAAATGTGGGCATAAATATGGGTCCAGGGGGGCTACCACCGTGACCTAAAGTAATATTATTGTAATATTTTTTTAAAATCTCCATACTGACATTGTATGAAAATGTCAAAACAATATTACAATAATATTGCTTTAAGTCACGGTGGTAGGCCCTCAGATGTGGTAAGACATGGTCACTTGAAATAAAGAAACTTTATAAATTTTGTAATTTTGGTGCATTTCAATAAAATACTTCTCATTTTTTTTTATTTATTTAATGTTACAAATCAATAACATATACAAAAATATATCTCATGCACTAACAAACCACTAAAGTAAATTACAAATTATAAATACATAATTATTAATTTAATCATATTGTACATTAATACTTAGCTTATAATATTATATTATATTAACTGTGATATTGTTATGTTGCATTTTGTTTATTAAAAAATTAATATATATATATTTTTATATTAATGTTAAAAAATGTATGTACCTATAGGAAGAGTCTAATGACAAAATTTACCTGTAGCAAACACTCGTTGCACGCGAAGTAATGAAATGCGAAAACAGGACGGCGTAACGCCTGTTTCCTGTAGGCCTACCGTAAAGCCCTAAGTACGACAGATATGCCAACATTGTCAGTTTTCCTTTTACTGTCTCATGGGCAGCGACTATTTGCTGCAGGTATAATGAATGTTTTAATCTTGTAAGATATATGGTAATAATATAAGTAATTAAATGTAACATGAAAGAATCTTGATATGAGGCATTGTTTGGGAAGTTGCAATATTGTATTGCAATTTGCAGTGTACATAATTTACGGAACCTACACAAATAGGTAAATTCCAATTTATTTATTTGTAAATTACATTTTATATTCAATCAGGTCATGGGTGTAGATATCTTGTAAAATAATGAAGGATAAAAACATTGATGTGCCTAAAAATTATAACCCATATTGTTCTTATCAAAAATTAATATAGGAACCTAGCGACTATGTTTATGTATATTGTACATATTTGACTCAAAAAAATAATGAATTATATTTTCATAATGTACTTAAGCTGTATTCTTTGTTAGATAACAATATATCAATTATTATCAATTCGTCATTGCACACCGAATGTATGCAATATGTATGTGTAGCATAGGGTCATAATTAAATAATGGATTGTGTACATAACTAATGCATTTTTTATTATTAAAATAACAAATATAATAAAATAAATAATTCTCTGTGTGCCATTCTATTAGTCTTCTGTGGCCGCCATGTAAAATAATCTATATCTATACTTATAATAAAACTGTAAAGGGTCGAATTCTGTACATTAAAGATATTTTGAAAATTTTTGTTGGAGGACACTATTTAGTCGATACTGAAGCCAAAACTGTAATTTGTTTCATTTTTGTCTGTCTGTCTGTCTGTCTGTCTGTCTGTCTGTCTGTCTGTCTGTTTCACGACCGGGCATCACGGCTAATCCGCTGGATGGATTTAAATGAAACTTGACATGATTATAGTTCATACTCCGAGGTAGGACATAGGGTACTTTTTGTCCCGAAATTCATCATGGTTTCCCTGGAAGACGGCATCAAAGTCCAAACGTTTTTTAGTTATAATTCATTAACGCGTTGTCCGATTCCATTCATTCTTTTTTTGTTAGAAAGGAGGTTCTTTAAAGATTATTCCATACAAATCTTATCATCATCACTTTTGTAGTTCAGAAATTACAGACATCAGAACCTTTAAGTTCAAGTAGGTAGGTGACTTGAAACTCGGAATGCACAAAGAACCTAGGGCTAGGACGTAGGGCTCAAGTAAGACTGGAGTACCCTTACAGCCGTAAATAATTAGGCTTAGCAGGAGATTTTGTATGGTTTAAAATTTTTCACTTTTAGGGTGAACAAAAATCATGTAACTGGCGTTATCGCTACGTTATACCGTATAGCGCCATCTCTACAATTTATGTGGAACTTGAATGTAAAACTCTGAGATAGGTACTACCGAATTTTTTTAAATAAAAATTAACTGTCATGTTATTTACTGTTTCCTGACTTTATGTTAAGATGGCACTGTTAACACATGAACAGATTTAAACTTTATCATCCGCAATATGGAAAGGGTAAGATAATGGTTCACAAATATTTTTAACTCTTAGATCTTAATCGATCGATCGATCCTAACCGACTGTCTGTCATCTAAGGTCTTTTTATACGTAAAGAAATATATAGCCAATGTCCATTCTGATGTTTTGGATTGTATTGAGATGAAGCAAAGATTTTTAAAAGACTTTTATATTATGTTGGGCTGGGGAATATTGTCAGTAGAGTAATTTATCCCAGTGGTATCTACCCGGCCGAACTCTGAAAGAAGAGTTCTACCACCAGTACAACTTTTCACATGGTTTAATAATTTTTGACATATTTCGTGGTTTCAGAATAAAAATCACAATGAAAAGGACGATTTTAACTGTCGATATTTCGATACATTGGTACAAGTCGTGGTCACGTAGTGACCACGACCTGTGCCACTGGGTCGAAATATCGACAGTTAAAATCGTCCTTTTGATCTTTCAACTACGTATTAATGAAACTTTGTATTATTATTAAGTTTTCAAAATCACCACAAGATAACCCGTGCAAAGTAAGAACAGGTTTCTGTACAACATCACACCAGAATCCCGCGAAAAATCAAGGAATTCCAGTAGGAAGGTATATTATGTAAAAACATCGTAATTCACGCGGGCGGAGCCGCGGGCAACAGCTAGTATTATTATATTATTACTATATATATAGCTACTCGTGCTGATTCACTGACTCACTGATTGATCACCTCTCCTGAACAATTTTGTATGAAAAATTTTCTTTTCAATTACCATTTCGTATAGAAGGGAAAAATTCATTCGGAGGAAAAATACGGAGAGAGCTGATGATTGAGGATTTTGGAGACGGGTGAAGAGCACGGGAAGGGTATCGTAGATAAGTGGGGGGTGCTAGACCAAATGTCATTTGAATCGTCATGCATTTGGCAGTGAGCTGAAAAAAAGTTCAAAATGGCGGATTCAAAATGGCCGCCATTCGAATTTCGCCGATATCTCGGAAAGTATAAAAGATGGATGAATGGTTTCTTGACAAGAGCTGATCAGGACTCTAAGGTCTATTCGATGGATAGAAAAAAAATTCAAAATGGCGGAATTTATTTTTCCATATAAAATGTATGGGGAATATTGAAGAGACTACGAGTTGTAAAACATGAAGTGCTTTGATGCGGATTTTTAGATGACTACCAGAGAAAAATATGGAATGAGATGATGATTGAAGGTTTTGAAGACAATCGAGGAGCACGGGCAAGGTATTATAGTTAGTTGGGGACTGCTCAAACAAAAAATACTCAGAACCTCATGCAATTGGTAGTGAGCTGGAAATAAAATCAAAAATGGCGGATTCAAATGGCCGCCATACGATTTTCGTGGTGTTCTGTCTCGGAAAGTATAAAAGATAAGAGAGTGATTTCTTTGCAAGAGGTAATCAGGATCTCAAGTACAACGGGATGCATGGAAAATAATTCACTGTGGCGGAATTTATCTTTCCATGGAAAATGTACATACTATGAAAAGAGACAATGATCTAGGATTTGGATGATGATTGAGGAGCACTGTCATGGTTTTAAAGATAGTTAAGGGCAGTTCGAACAAAAAAATACGCTGAACCTCATCGGATGAGGTTCAGCGTAGTTTTTTGTTCGAACTGACCTTAACTATCTTTAAAACCATGACAGTGCTTCTTGGTAATTTTTTCAGCTCACTGCCAATCGGATTTCAATGGGCGATGGAGATGACGGCGATACCTTTATGGGCGGGAAGACTGCACGCGGGCCACATGTGGCCCGCGCCCGCACGCGCCCTACTAGTTTATATATATATAGCTACTCGTGCTGATTCACTGACTCACTGATTGATCACCTCTCCTGAACAATTTTGTATGAAAAATTTTTTTTTCAATGAACATTTCGTATAGAAGGAAAAAATTCATTCGGAGGAAAAATACGGAGAGAGCTGATGATTGAGGATTTCGGAGACGGGTGAAGAGCACAGCCAGGCTATTGGAGATGGGTGGGGGGTGCTCGACCAAATGTCACTCAAAATGTCAAACAATTGACAGTTAGCTGAAAAAAAATTCAAAATGGCGGATTCAAAATGGCGGCCAAACGAATTTCGCCAATATCTCGAAGGGTATAAAAGATGGACGAACGGTTTCTTGACAAGAGTTGATCAGGACCCGAAGGTCTATTCGATGGATAGAAAAAAAATTCAAAATGGCGGAATTTTTTTTTACCATAGAAAATGTATGGCGGATGTTGAAGAGGCTAAAAGTTGGACGGCAAATAGGGGGAAGACAGCACGCGGGCCACATGTGGCCCGCGCCCTCACGCAACCTACTAGTATACATATATTGTGACTCATAATAAGTTGGTCAAAGAATATAGACACGTACTTAGCTCAGTGGAAGTGGCAATGGGCGGTACGTAGCTCGATAAAGGGGAACCCAAGGTGCTTTAATAGCGCTTGCACTGCTGCAGAAAACAGAGTGTTGGCAGACCCCTAACCAGGGATGTAGAAGTCGTGAAGAGGATGTAACCAAGTGGTGCGCAACCGTAAAGTTGCAGGACTTGATCCCTGCAAAAAGCCTAAAATTATGTTCAGCTGTGGATACCCATCGACTGAAACGGTAACTTATTCGTATATTTAACTGAATAAGGTACATCGTGCTTATTATATTTTTTTTGCATATGAAATATAATAAAAAAGCAATATGAAAGTAATCTCGAAGCGTATTACGATTTGCTCAAACAAGCAATTTTCTTTTTCTCTCATCGGCAAAAGGCAAACGGAAACGACGTAAATTTATTCTGAAAGTATGTATTCACCAACACCGATTTGAAAAATATATGGTTTTGTATTGTAAAGTCGTTTAACACAGAAACCTTCTTAAACCAATTGGGTTTTTAAGACTACTTAGAAGAGCTGGGACAAAACCTGCTATTTGCGTTTTTAAAATAATGCTCTTCTTTAGATAGGCGAGTACTAAACCTTGGTCTCGAAAACGTATAGATTACACCTACAGAACTTATATAAATCAACAATAAAATTTCCAAGGAATCAAAGATTTTTCCAGGCAATGTTATAAACCACGGTTACTCCTAAATCCGAAATAAAAATAAAATCCCATTAGATGAGCGCCCTTTGATATTATTGAGGACCCTTTTCATGCCAATACAGGCTTTTTGGGAGGATTTTTATCCTTTTATATCCTGATGTTAGAAGCCAACCTGGTCACAGTGGGCAAAGTTGATTGTGACCAGGATCAATTTATCAAACATATCCCGATATAATTTTATTTTAATGTGCACCCAAATTAGACCCAATTGCTCAGATCACTCCACATCTTCTGATTAGAGCCACTGAAATCAGAGCGCTAACGATAGAAATACTCGTATTGTTAAAATCTATAGGAATAGAAGATATACTATGATAGTAAACGGAATTAGAATAGAAGGAAAACCATTTTTAAAAATTATTTGTCTACCTAGAATACCACAAGACACTTCTATACTCATGAGGCTTTAATATACGTATTCAAAGCCTCACGATTGGGTACTAGACATTGTTACCATTTATTACGTATTTTAGATTGTTTGTTGGTTGTATTGCGCCATGGCCATCATGTGCATAGAGTGTGTCTATTACTTTAACCGTTTGGTAATGTAACCCGTAGGTAACATTAACTTAATTGCCTGATCAGTAGCTCGCAATTAAAGAGAGGTACCGTCAATTGCCTATCCTACGCTCTAGGTCTAGAATTAACTTTACCTGGGCAGAATGTTAACCATTTTTCGTACTACCCGCAGCACTGACATATTATTTCCACAGCTTTAGGTGGATAAGATCGATTTTATTGTTCAGCGAGTGGAAGAAAGCCGGCCAATCGTCCCGCAGGAAGTGCTGTTGACCCAATGACTAATGTTTTGAAAGTTCGGAAGTTAGTTGGCGTCAAAGAAAAGCTGTTTTGTATTTTTTTTTATTTGGAATCAAAAGTTATTGCTCGCAGCCAATTTTTTACACTATACTTACTTCGATCTCACCTGATGTTAAGTGATGATGCAACCGAAGTGTTAGAGTACTAACTTGGCAGGGGTAAGTAAACTCACTCCAATGGTTTCTACACAATATCGCACCGGAACGCTAAATCGCTTGGAGGTGCATCTTTGGTGATAGGGTGGTAACGAACCACGGTCAAAGCCTCCCATAAGACCAGACCTGAGCCAATTCACAAATTATAAAATCCCAAAGTGGCCAGTGGCGGGCATCGAACCCGCGACCCACTCGAATCCGAGTTTCTCTTCGAGAACCACACCAAATCTCTCTATTTCAAACTTCTTTAAGCCTTTTGTGACTCTGTTCCAGTTTCCATTCTTGGATAGATCACTTGGTTTTTATTTTTTCCCTGCTAAATTACGAATACGTTGGTGTGTACGACAGGCAGTATTGCGGGAGAGTATGACATAAAAACAATGAGAGCACGTTAAGCCGTTCCTGGTTAGTTTTACTTGTACGGTGGTTAAAATAAGTACCTAACTATACTTTTTTTTAATTTTCATCAGAATTTATATCTTTTCAGTATGAGAGAGAACAAGAAGGCCTTAATCAAACTGTAAGACGATACTCGTAATAATTGGCATAAATATTAATAATTGGCATATATATTATATTGGCATAAACACTACCTTTTATATAAACCTCGTATTGTTGATGAACCTTATCTAATATCTATCTAGTTTATAATATATATCTGCAAGATGGAATCACATTTGTAAATTTTTCAAAGGCAGCCTAAATGCGTTAACTATGCTGAATGTATAATAATAAAATAATGAGTATGTGTACAAATGACTGTTTTATAAGTCTAGTTTTCTAGAATTTCTCCCTGGCGCAATCGAGGCCCAAAATGGCCCGTGACAGGAATTGAACATTCCTGTCACTGGCCATTTTGGAAGTTTATAATTTCTAAATTGGCTCAGGGTCTGGTCTGGTGGAAGACTACGGTCGTGCCTACTCACCACTCTACCAACAAAGACACATCGCCAAGCGCTTATACAGGGTTACTTGTAATTTATTAACAACCTCCTACATATAACTTCTATACATGATGCTGAACAACGTTTGTTCAACGACTTTTCACATAACTCAATAAATTAACCAAAAAAAAAATTATAAGTTTTTGTTGAAAAGTCTGTCAGTGTTTTAACTCTATGGTCAATTTATGTAATGCTGTTCCACACCTGCGTGATGAAGCGCCGACTACTAACCGCGCAACAATTAACATCCGAAGATATCGCTTCTCTGTCGTATTTAAAAATGCTTTGCGACGTAAATTACTAACATCGGGCTGAGCTATCGTCTGCAGGTCAATAATTTCTTCCTACACTAGCGATTGTCGTGAACAACAAAAAAACTTCTCGCGGCGACAGACGTAAGTGTCGGACAGTCATTAAGTAGGTACCTAAGTACCATACGCAAACATGATAAGCATGTTGTTTACTTGGCCATTTCCCGCGCTTTTTACGGATGGGCAAAATTACTACCTATCAATCCCTATTAGTTTATTCACCTACATAAGTACCTACATTCTTCACACCTAACCTAGGTAGGTACCTACCTACAAAACAGTCAACACGAACAGGCTACCTTATGCTTCAGATACCTACCAATCTAACCAACACTTAAAATACCACCTTACCTACCTACAAACCTAACACCTAGGTGTAGGTATCTGTTCGAGACTTAAATTTAAGCATCTCTGTTACTTTCCATTGATGTACCAACTAAAGGTCATTGGTAGGTAAGTACTTTCCCATACGGCTCAACGAACCTACATACTTACCTTTGCGCGCCGCCCATTTCCTTTACACGTGCCGCCGTTGGCCGTAGAGTTATTAAAATTTTAGAACAGAAATTATAAATATTTTTATTTTTGTAAGAAAAAAAAAATTTTTTTTTTTTAGGAATTTTAAAATGTCCTGGAACAAAAGTTACTTACTTTGGTGCATAGAAGTTGCCTGTAGGAGGTTGTTAATAAATTACAAGTAACCCTGTATAGCTTTACGGTGCGATGCTGTGTAGAAACCGTCGAAAGTGAGTTTACTTCCAACTTTGTACAATATGTACACAATATGTACAATTGCATTATCACTGATCATCAGGTGAGCTCGCATAACTTTCCGAACTGTCAGAGTTTAGAGTCTCGGCTGTGCTTGTGTAAGAAATATCTTTTACATGAAACTCACAGTTCAAAGTTTTGAAAGAATTGTAGACTTATGAAATAAAGATGGCGCTGCTGTACCCATTCGTGTGTGTGGAATTATAATAAAAAACCTTGTAGGGGGTATAAAAAATAATTTATTGTAAAAAAAAAATTAAATACGTAAATCACAATTCCTACTGGCAAGTCAAATGTCACTCTGCGTTCTTCATCTCTCTGTGTAAATGCGCGACTATGGCCACTGCGCCGCCCGGTATGAACCGTATGAAGTTATCAGCGGTCACTGGTCCCAATGCGTACATGCCTTTAGGAGCGTTAAGTAGTTCGTGTGTGCTTTTGTCTATGGCTATAGGGTTGGCCCTCCCGTCCACCGGCTTGGTGGGATCTATTCCGAAACCTAGCCCGGAGCTGTACGGGTTGGTCGGTTGGCAGTCGCAGTCAATTTTCTTAATATTCTCGTACGGAATGATTTTTGTATACGTGTTTGTACATTTGCATTTCACAGCGCTCGTGATGTCACCGTTGTCTGTGTCCGAATTGTTTTCAATAATTTTACGTTTGTTACAATTGGTGACCAGACATTTTGCGTCAGTGTTGCCGTTTATTTCGTTATAGTTCAGGTATCTCGACTTGCAACTCTGCAAGCCTTGCTCGAGGACATTCTTGAGGTTGTTCCAGTGGTTTTTCAGGAAACACAGTCTTTGGTTCTCTTCTTTCTTCTCAATACATTTGATGCATTCCTTTTGCAGGTCTATCTCGTTCAGACTGAAGTTTGTCTGGAGGAAGAACAGGTCTGGTTTGGAGCCGATTAATATTGCTACGAGGGCCACGGTCAGTTCTATCGTTTGATTTGTGACTAAGTTGAGGAGTTTCACCCGTTTTGGCTGCAAGCTCTCGTCGTCCAAGTCGGGATTGACCTTGAGCGAGGATTCGGTGGGTGCCACAGGGTTGATTTCAACTATCATGTGTTCAGGGTACGGAGTGTAGTTGGGGTGGTTACCGGACGGGCCGTCAAGCATCATTTTGTACACCTGTGAACAATAAAGAGCCAATAAGCAAATAAGCCAATTGATTTGCAAGATAAAACGCAATGTACAATGGATCTTATTTATAACTGCAAAATATAGGTACAGTTTTCAAGGTGCTGAAAATAATGTATGAGCCTCTAAATATCAAATTGGTTAATAGAAGGACCAATAAATACCAACAGAAGGGTTGAAATAAGACCTTATGGTAAATGGATTAAAGCAGGTCCATAGGTGCATATAGAAATGAGCAATTTAATGAAGAAAAATGTAGAAATTGCGGTGCTGTCAATTTTTCACTTCAACAATTGTATAAAACTTTGAACACACGATTTTGTTAGCTACTGCTGTTTAGACGATGCTATTATTGCTTTTATAAAAGAGGAAGCACGAGGATTAGTGCAAAGACACAGCAAGCTTGCTGGTTCATCCCAATGTCTTACCAAATAGGTTTCTTGTTGATGACTGTCCTAAGATTCTTTAAAGGAAATGGATCACTGACCAGTAAATTAAGGCTTGTTTCAAACGAGTGCCGATTTTACTCATGTTCGGCCTCTAGCTGATATTTGCATCGAAAACAAATTGCCTCAAGGCATAGGCGATAGCGATTGGTACAACTCACATGGCAGTAGTCCGGGTAGGTGGCGGGCGACAGCTTGGCGAGCGAGTCGGCGGGCGCCCTGTGCACGTGCGCGACGCGCAACGCCGCGAGGCGCGCCAGGCGCACCGCGTCCGCCGCGCTCACGACCCCACCACCAGCACCGACCGCTGAGAGGGATCGGTACAACACACTCACATGGCAGTAGTCCGGGTAGGTGGCGGGCGACAGCTTGGCGAGCGAGTCGGCGGGCGCCCTGTGCACGTGCGCGACGCGCAACGCCGCGAGGCGCGCCAGGCGCACCGCGTCCGCCGCGCTCACGACCCCACCACCAGCACCGACCGCTGAGAGAGGGATCGGTACAACACACTCACATGGCAGTAGTCCGGGTAGGTGGCGGGCGACAGCTTGGCGAGCGAGTCGGCGGGCGCCCTGTGCACGTGCGCGACGCGCAACGCCGCGAGGCGCGCCAGGCGCACCGCGTCCGCCGCGCTCACGACCCCACCACCAGCACCGACCGCTGAGAGAGGGATCGGTACAACACACTCACATGGCAGTAGTCCGGGTAGGTGGCGGGCGACAGCTTGGCGAGCGAGTCGGCGGGCGCCCTGTGCACGTGCGCGACGCGCAACGCCGCGAGGCGCGCCAGGCGCACCGCGTCCGCCGCGCTCACGACCCCACCACCAGCACCGACCGCTGAGAGGGATCGGTACAACACACTCACATGGCAGTAGTCCGGGTAGGTGGCGGGCGACAGCTTGGCGAGCGAGTCGGCGGGCGCCCTGTGCACGTGCGCGACGCGCAACGCCGCGAGGCGCGCCAGGCGCACCGCGTCCGCCGCGCTCACGACCCCACCACCAGCACCGACCGCTGAGAGAGGGATCGGTACAACACACTCACATGGCAGTAGTCCGGGTAGGTGGCGGGCGACAGCTTGGCGAGCGAGTCGGCGGGCGCCCTGTGCACGTGCGCGACGCGCAACGCCGCGAGGCGCGCCAGGCGCACCGCGTCCGCCGCGCTCACGCCCGACCCCACCACCAGCACCGACCGCTCCGGGCTGTCGTCGCCGCCCGCTGAGAGAGCACGGTATGACTTTAGGACTTGTATTGTAAAGGGCACATATTGGAAGGTTGTATGTCTAGCGTGTGTTAGGCTTTTAGCGGTGCTGAGGGCAATAGGGTAATTTCCCTCCAGGCAGATGTTGTGCCTGGGGACCGCTTGTGATCCGAGCGTGTGACGTCAGAAGTTGTATTTATAGAACGCTGGTCGAATGCTCTGTCAACGTGTGCTATTGCGCTGGTCACGCCATCTATCGTCAGCTATCGAAGACCGCTACAGGCTGTAAGTTATCACCACGACCATACTTATTAAACTGTGTAAGGTGTAGTCACGTACCTGTGCGGGCCAGCGCGTGCAGCGCGCGCTCGACGTGCCCCAGCGAGTGCAGGGCGCGGCGCGAGATGTGCGGCGGCAGCACGTTGGGGCGGTCGCCCGCGCCGCACGCCAGCACCACGCGGCGGCACGCGTAGCGGAACCCGCAGCCCGCCGCCTTGTCGTACCTGCACCAAGTAACAGGTTCAAACCTTGGAACTTTACGAAGGAAACGATAATTGTGACGGGAATCGCCAAGATAAGGGTGCTTGACCTTTGTCCACTAGAGCTGTGCAACGATGCTAAACTACGTTTTTTGTCAAACGCACCAACAGAATGTGAATATAACGCGGTAGGCAACTCACCCCGACACCCAGAAGCTGGCCGCCCGGGGGCAGCGCTGGTGGCACGGCGGGCCCGCGGGCGGCGCGCGCGTCACGCTGGTGACCGTCACGCCGCAGCGGAAGAACCTCTGCAAACACAACAGACATTTTACTCCAAGAACGTTACTCGAGGATCGAGGTGTGAAATAAATATGAGTGTCTTGTCTAGCTATCATGTTGTTTAGTCAACGCGAAGCTGCAGTTTGCATGACACAGCTTGGCTGGCTCGCGTGCGTTGCCCATTTGTGTTCTTTGCATCAAATCAAAGTGCGCGGAGGTAGCGCCAGTGATAGTGATAGCTCGCTATCGCTATCACTGGCACTAGCTCGGGCGTCGCGCGCGCCCGGCGCGTCCAGCGCGGCGTGCGGCGGCAGCGCGAGCCACGCGCGCGGTCAGCCTCGTCACAGTACCTGCAGCTTGCACGCCCGCACGTAGCGGCGGCAGTAGGCGGCGACGGCGCGCGCGGGCACGCGGGCGTCGCGCGCGCCCGGCGCGTCCAGCGCGGCGTGCGGCGGCAGCGCGAGCCACGCGCGCGGTCAGCCTCGTCACAGTACCTGCAGCTTGCACGCCCGCACGTAGCGGCGGCAGTAGGCGGCGACGGCGCGCGCGGGCACGCGGGCGTCGCGCGCGCCCGGCGCGTCCAGCGCGGCGTGCGGCGGCAGCGCGAGCCACGCGCGCGGTCAGCCTCGTCACAGTACCTGCAGCTTGCACGCCCGCACGTAGCGGCGGCAGTAGGCGGCGACGGCGCGCGCGGGCACGCGGGCGTCGCGCGCGCCCGGCGCGTCCAGCGCGGCGTGCGGCGGCAGCGCGAGCCACGCGCGCGGTCAGCCTCGTCACAGTACCTGCAGCTTGCACGCCCGCACGTAGCGGCGGCAGTAGGCGGCGACGGCGCGCGCGGGCACGCGGGCGTCGCGCGCGCCCGGCGCGTCCAGCGCGGCGTGCGGCGGCAGCGCGAGCCACGCGCGCGGTCAGCCTCGTCACAGTACCTGCAGCTTGCACGCCCGCACGTAGCGGCGGCAGTAGGCGGCGACGGCGCGCGCGGGCACGCGGGCGTCGCGCGCGCCCGGCGCGTCCAGCGCGGCGTGCGGCGGCAGCGCGAGCCACGCGCGCGGTCAGCCTCGTCACAGTACCTGCAGCTTGCACGCCCGCACGTAGCGGCGGCAGTAGGCGGCGACGGCGCGCGCGGGCACGCGGGCGTCGCGCGCGCCCGGCGCGTCCAGCGCGGCGTGCGGCGGCAGCGCGAGCCACGCGCGCGGTCAGCCTCGTCACAGTACCTGCAGCTTGCACGCCCGCACGTAGCGGCGGCAGTAGGCGGCGACGGCGCGCGCGGGCACGCGGGCGTCGCGCGCGCCCGGCGCGTCCAGCGCGGCGTGCGGCGGCAGCGCGAGCCACGCGCGCGGTCAGCCTCGTCACAGTACCTGCAGCTTGCACGCCCGCACGTAGCGGCGGCAGTAGGCGGCGACGGCGCGCGCGGGCACGCGGGCGTCGCGCGCGCCCGGCGCGTCCAGCGCGGCGTGCGGCGGCAGCGCGAGCCACGCGCGCGGTCAGCCTCGTCACAGTACCTGCAGCTTGCACGCCCGCACGTAGCGGCGGCAGTAGGCGGCGACGGCGCGCGCGGGCACGCGGGCGTCGCGCGCGCCCGGCGCGTCCAGCGCGGCGTGCGGCGGCAGCGCGAGCCACGCGCGCGGTCAGCCTCGTCACAGTACCTGCAGCTTGCACGCCCGCACGTAGCGGCGGCAGTAGGCGGCGACGGCGCGCGCGGGCACGCGGGCGTCGCGCGCGCCCGGCGCGTCCAGCGCGGCGTGCGGCGGCAGCGCGAGCCACGCGCGCGGTCAGCCTCGTCACAGTACCTGCAGCTTGCACGCCCGCACGTAGCGGCGGCAGTAGGCGGCGACGGCGCGCGCGGGCACGCGGGCGTCGCGCGCGCCCGGCGCGTCCAGCGCGGCGTGCGGCGGCAGCGCGAGCCACGCGCGCGGTCAGCCTCGTCACAGTACCTGCAGCTTGCACGCCCGCACGTAGCGGCGGCAGTAGGCGGCGACGGCGCGCGCGGGCACGCGGGCGTCGCGCGCGCCCGGCGCGTCCAGCGCGGCGTGCGGCGGCAGCGCGAGCCACGCGCGCGGTCAGCCTCGTCACAGTACCTGCAGCTTGCACGCCCGCACGTAGCGGCGGCAGTAGGCGGCGACGGCGCGCGCGGGCACGCGGGCGTCGCGCGCGCCCGGCGCGTCCAGCGCGGCGTGCGGCGGCAGCGCGAGCCACGCGCGCGGTCAGCCTCGTCACAGTACCTGCAGCTTGCACGCCCGCACGTAGCGGCGGCAGTAGGCGGCGACGGCGCGCGCGGGCACGCGGGCGTCGCGCGCGCCCGGCGCGTCCAGCGCGGCGTGCGGCGGCAGCGCGAGCCACGCGCGCGGTCAGCCTCGTCACAGTACCTGCAGCTTGCACGCCCGCACGTAGCGGCGGCAGTAGGCGGCGACGGCGCGCGCGGGCACGCGGGCGTCGCGCGCGCCCGGCGCGTCCAGCGCGGCGTGCGGCGGCAGCGCGAGCCACGCGCGCGGTCAGCCTCGTCACAGTACCTGCAGCTTGCACGCCCGCACGTAGCGGCGGCAGTAGGCGGCGACGGCGCGCGCGGGCACGCGGGCGTCGCGCGCGCCCGGCGCGTCCAGCGCGGCGTGCGGCGGCAGCGCGAGCCACGCGCGCGGTCAGCCTCGTCACAGTACCTGCAGCTTGCACGCCCGCACGTAGCGGCGGCAGTAGGCGGCGACGGCGCGCGCGGGCACGCGGGCGTCGCGCGCGCCCGGCGCGTCCAGCGCGGCGTGCGGCGGCAGCGCGAGCCACGCGCGCGGTCAGCCTCGTCACAGTACCTGCAGCTTGCACGCCCGCACGTAGCGGCGGCAGTAGGCGGCGACGGCGCGCGCGGGCACGCGGGCGTCGCGCGCGCCCGGCGCGTCCAGCGCGGCGTGCGGCGGCAGCGCGAGCCACGCGCGCGGTCAGCCTCGTCACAGTACCTGCAGCTTGCACGCCCGCACGTAGCGGCGGCAGTAGGCGGCGACGGCGCGCGCGGGCACGCGGGCGTCGCGCGCGCCCGGCGCGTCCAGCGCGGCGTGCGGCGGCAGCGCGAGCCACGCGCGCGGCGACAGCGTGCGCACGCCGCCCGGGAACGTGTGCCACGCGCCGCCCGGCGGACCCTTGCCCAGAACCACGTGGTCGATCTGCGGACCACCCACTGATATGTATCTCTGGATTCATGATTACATACGTTTGACAGTTAATTTTTTGTGTCGATTTGAAGCGCCTCCCCCGAGCGTCCACGGTACTACATTGACATTTGTTGGAAGTGGACCGTCGTTTTGAATGTCATTTGATTTTAGTTCCATAGACGCTCACGCCAGGTTACGCAACAATCAGCGCCAAAATGGCGAAAATCAAGTATCTTCATTATTACGTTGACAGTCAGCTATCCAGAGTATATTCTATATGCTCTATGGAGATCAGTGGAGTCACCCGACCGATGCCTATGATGAACATAACTCGAGCACGAAGCTTCACTACGTTCATATCATGCAGACATTACGAGCGATTTCGCGACGCGTACACATTATCTTTATCAGTTAACACTATCGATACCAATAAGTCCATTAGCTTGTATCAAACTCTATCTATTCAAACCCATTCCCCACATTTTTTGATCCTTCGAGCCGGATCGGGACCAACGACCTATGGATATGGTGGTATGGTATAGAAAGAGTAGTAGAATTTATGCTTTTTTTTTACGCTATACGAGTTAGTACTTAACTGCGATCTCACCTGATGGTAAGTGATGATGCAGTCAAAGATGTTAGCGTACTAACTTGGAAGGGGTAAGTTATAATATCACCCCAACGGTTTCTACACAGCATCGTACCGGAACGCTAAATCGCTGGGAGCCACGGCCAAAGCCTCCCACCAGACCAGACCTGAGCCAATTTAGAAATTATAAAATTCCAAAGTGGCCCGTGGCGGGAATCGAACCCGCGACCTCCCACTCGAATCCGAGCGTGCGTCCTCTACGCCACGAAGGTCGTCAAATACTTCATCAAGTAATTTCTATACCTGTTTCTCCACGTCGTATCGCCATTCGATGAGCGAGTCTTCCTCGAAGCCCAGGTCTGCACAGGGCCTCAGGAGAGTGTCGATCTGGAAAAAAGTTTTCATTTTTTATTATCCACGAAGTAAATTTAAGAAACTGACAGCCAGTCCAGTGTCTCAGAGCTTAGTGGCTGCCACTGCAGATACTCGACTGGCTAAGCCTTTGATACCGAGTTGTCTTGCTTAGGCTGCCTGCAGTAAAGTGGTGACCCTAAGTCATATTACCACCAGAGGATGTACAGTAAGGGAACGAAAAGGTTCGTCAATTTTCAAACAGATTCGTTTGCACCGGTCGATTGTTTTGGTATGTTGTCATAGTGGAATCTTGCAGTACTAGTGCAAGCGAAAATCGACACTAAGGTGACGAACCTTTTCATTCCGCGACTATACCGTTCAGTTGCATAGCGCACAGGCATGTACTTTCGATGTGTCAAAAATATAAAGCACAGTTGTGCCTACAAGGAAAATATCCCAAGAAAACCAGCACGATAAAACGTTTTCTATTAGTGATCTAATTACTTAGGTTTGTTTTCTAGGAATGGAACAGAAATTGAATTGAAAACCCCACTCTACATAACATTTGCATACAATTATAGCCTTAGTTATGTGAACGTGTATCTAATTACAATTAATTACTTATTAGTACAATCCAATTACACAATTATCCAAAACCTACAATTGTATTTTCCTTTCATATCTAGTTGAAGCTTTCATTTGGTCTGTTTTTTTTATGATACAAAGTATCATCACAAAAAAGACTTTCAATGTTTCCATTTGTTACCAAATTTAGAAAAAAAAGATCATAAATAATTATAAACTATGTAGTTATGTAACTATGTAAGTTATTGACAAAAGAAAAACACTAATTTAATGGAGATCATAATTCTATTAATACTAATTAAGCCTATCCAGTTCCAATGTTGACAAGCTTTCTATAGCGTCACATATAATTGGAACATTTTACAATCTAACTAACAAGATATAGATTTTATTATTTTACTCCTGTTACATACTTGTTCTATTAAGACATCGGTTGTAGTCAATGACGAAATACGCTACGCTAAGAGGACGGGAAAGATGTGACGTATGTTGAAGCCCAAAATTTCGCGCTTCATATATATTTCAGTACTGCTGACAGCACATACCGCGCTGTCGATCGCATACATTAGCGCCATTTTACAGTTTTGACAACTTAAAAATCCCGCTTCAGGGTGGAGCCTAAAAATGTATGCGTGACGTGATCCTTTACTATGTTTTATCAATGGTTGTAATAGCTAAGGAGACAATAAAAAAATGTTTATCATTTTAAAAAGGCTGCATACCTAATTTTAGGTCAACAACTTTTGATAATGTTTTGTGTTTTGTTATCATTATTATTGGTGATAACTTATAGTCGCGGGAAGTGGTTACATAAGTTTATATTGGTTGATAACTTCTGTGGTAAAGTGCAATAGGGTAGTGGAACCAAAAGATGAACGACACCCAATAGATGAACGGCTGAGCGAAAATTCAAAAAAAATAAAACATTCCGCTATATATTTGAGTGCATTATTTTTTCCGCACGTGGCAACATTATTTCTTCCCGATTCCCTAACAAAATCAACAGTCACAGCTCCGACGCGCTCGTAGTTCGACGCTTTGTGAAAGTTTCCCGCCAAAAAGTTGTTTTATATGGAAACCTTCTTAAGGTAAGTGCTTTTCAAACTTAAGGATTTCGGCAATTTAAAGCAATTATATACGATAGATTTGAGTAGTTTTGGTTGGAGTAAATCTTGATATGTCTGTCTTTGATTATAATGATACATATGTACATATTATTCGCCGTTTTTTTTAAAAAAATACTGTTCAAGTAATGGATTCGATTTCGTAAGCTTGATCCAATAGATGAACGCCGTTCACAACATTTATATTAATGCTTAGAGACCGAAACAAAACAACGCAAATTAATTTTAGTTAATTTAGGAATTTAGTTACCAAAAGTTGAACACATTATTTTGTGTTTTGAGGTTTTATTTCAGTATGAAATCTTGCGTTGTTCATTTTAAGAATTCATGTCCAAAAGTTGAACTAATGAATTTGATCACATTTTATTCGTTCAATTATTGGGTATCGCGTCTTAATCTGAACGCTGAAGTAAATTATATACGTTCATTTGACGGTACACTTTATTAGGCTGATTACTTATCAGCGTAACTACATTCAGTACCTACCTTACCTACAGTTATTTGTGTACCTACATTCTTTCTTATATTTTACAGATGTTGTCTACACTAAAAAAAAATAAAAAACAATATGCACAGAACACTCTGGAAGAAGCTGTGCGAATGGTCCAAGCTCAGGAGATATCATTATCCAAAGCTAGTGCTCAGTTCAGGATTCCGAAGGGTACACTGCACAATAAAATTCATGGAAAAACTGCCCTCCGATGTAAAAAAGGGCCAAAAACTTTGTTATCGGACGCTGAAGAAAAGAAAATATGTTTTTGGATTTTAAATATGGCCAAAATTGGTTATCCAGTAAACGCTAAAGATGTACGAGAAACGGTGGCAAACATTTTTGAAATAAAAGGATCAAAAATTAAGCCGGGTAAAAAGTGGATGCAACTATTTTTAAAAAGGCACCCTCAAATCACCAAAAGACATGCAGAAATAATTTCTAAAGCAAGAGCTTTAGTCACAGAGCCAATGATTAGGAAATGGTTTCAAGGTTTGCGTGAATATCTGCAAGAGGAAAAGGCGGACGATGTATTAAACTATCCTGAGCGAATTTTTAATCTAGACGAGACCGGTGTACAACTGTGTCCAAAAACTGGAGTTGTTTTGGCACCTAAAAACTATCGTGCAATGTATGATGTTGCCCCTGGACAGGAAAAACAAAGTGTTACTGTGCTATGTAACTTTTCTGCTAGCGGTGGAATAGTTCCACCATTTATAGTGTACCCAATGCAAAGAATATCAAAAGAGTTAGCTCAGTCTGTTCCAGATGAATGGGGTATAGGGAGATCCGATTCAGGTTGGATGACGGGTCAAACGTTTTTAAATTATATGAAAGAAATCTTTCTTCCTTGGCTCCACAAAAAAAAACATTGAACTTCCAATACTTCTTCTTGTTGACGGCCACAAAAGCCACATAAATATGGAATTGCATGAATTTTGCATTCAAAACAAAATCATTCTGTATTGCCTGCATCCCAATACAACACACATCCTACAACCCTGCGATGTAGGAATTTTTGGTCCCCTGAAAGCCGCATGGAAAACTGCAACAAGAAAATATAAACATAAAAATAATGCTCAGATAACGAGATCAAACTTTGCAAAAGTATTTGCAGAGTCCTTTGAGATATCTATGAAGAAAACCGTGATAGTTAATGCATTTAAAGCGTGTGGAATATATCCTTTTAACCCCGATTCTGTAGATTATTCAAAATGCATTTCTCATAGACAAGAAGAAATTGAAAATGACATATCTACGAATGATTATAAAATAACTGTCGACGTTATCGAAAAAAATTTACACAAAAATATATTGGACAAGTACAAAGAATACAGAAGACGTAACAAGACATGTAAGAGCAGTCTTTTTAAATTTTGGAATAAATGCAAAAATAAATTGGACAACATCTCGCTATCACAGTCTTCCAATATTGATGATTCTGCTATGAATAGTTTGAAAATTGATGATTCTAACCCCGATAAGCATGCAAGAAGTGCAGAAATATCATCAAAGCCTTCAGAACAGTGTAAAGAAGATCAATTATTATTAACTACTCATGAAACACATCTGGAAGAAAGAGAATGGACTCTTGGGACAAATACTTTTATTGAAGGCATTATGGATGTTGAACATATGCCAATCGAAATAGAGGGAGTGACTGTTCTGTTGGACGAATTTATAAGAGACGCTAACGGAAGCCGACTGACACCAAGTGCCGAAATATTGACTGATGGAAATCAAAAAGGTGTCATGAAATTACAGGAACCCCACTCATACGCTAGTAATCTGCTTGATTTGACGAACACCGAATCTTCTGTTTATTGGGTTGCGCCTCAAACAAGTTCTACGCCCGTTTCATCACAAGCAATTCCGTTGCCTTGGTACACTGAAAATGAAGAAATCATTCTAGATAAACCACAGCAAGTCATTAGGCAAATGGATGAATTGCTAAGACTGCCTCAACCCAAAAAAGGCACGAAACGTAAGCAGTCGAAATCGCCAATACCTTTAGCAATAACTTCTAAAAAGTTTAAAGAATATCTGCAACAAAAAGAAAACGAAAAGAAAAAGAAAGCAGAAGATATTAGAAACAGAAAAATTCAGCGAGAAAAAAAGAAAGCTGAAAAGGAAAAAAATAGTAGAGAAAAGAAAACCAAAGGTTTGAAAACAAATTCTACCATAAGTAAAGTCAAAACTAGTATTGATCTAGTGAATGAAGCAACGATGACTTCAAATAAGGCAGTTGAAATTCCAGTTGTGGAAAACATTTTGACAAATAATTTGCATGCTAACTATTGCATCCCAGAGACTGAAAAGACCAATAAAAATATCGAAAGTCTGATTAAAGATAAGGAGAATATAAATTTGGAAGATTTTGTTGTTGTAGAATTTGAGACTAATAAAAGAAATCGTTATTATGTTGGGCAAGTGCTAATGTGTGACTTTGAGAATAACTTCATCAAAGTTAAGTGTTTAAGAAAGAAAGCCAGCAAATTCGACAACTTGACCTACTTTGTTGAGCCTTCTACTGTTGATTTAACGGAAGTGTCAGTATCAGCTATTACAAAGATATTGCCATCTCCTCGAATTGGAAGAAGAGGAATGATTACTTTTGAAAATGCTCAATTTGATCTCAATTTGTGTGAATAGCTACGTAGTTATTTCATGCATGGTATTTAATAATAATTCTCAATTTGATCTCAATTTATAATAACATATTTCTACAGATGTTAATAAAGAATATGTTTATAATCATTAATATTTTAAATTAAATGTATTCCTCTTAAAATGCTAGTTCAACTATTGGGTTCAAACTATTCATAATTAGGGTTCAGTGTTCATCTATAGGGGTAAACCCCTTAACTTCTTACAAAAAGCAACTTTAAAAAATATATATTAGATAAAAGAGTTTCTTTTTTTAATCAGTTAAACCTTGAGGATATGTGGAATCACAAAGAAAAACCCAGCAAGCTTCAATGTCATTAAATAACTAATCAGAGCTGTTCAAAGTTGCCAAAATCGCTTAAGCGTTCATTTATTGGTTCCACTACCCTACCGCATAAAAAATAATATAAGTAAATCTTTGGTTGATTTTCGTTTGAGTTTAGACTGGTAATTGGGAACTAGCGCGGTTCCCAATAAACCTCTAAACCAGTAATAGTAGTCAATTACCAGTTTGGGAATTATGTACAACAAACAATAACAAAATAAGCAAGGCTAGCACCTCATTAAGGGGTTACGGCCAAAGTGGGTCCGAAAAAAAAAATTACCCCTCCACCCTAACTGCCGATGACAGATGCAGTTGATTTATAACATTACACGAAATGTGGTTTATTTTATGGACTATAACATTTTTTATTACATTATTATAAAATAGGATTGAAGTAATAAAGATTACAAGAAAAAAACCCAACATGGGAAATAACACAAAACTTTGTTGGGTTCTTTTAATAGGTTTTTTCTTGGGAAGTTGTTCTCATTATGTCGCAAACAAAACGGCAATTCCTATGAATTAACGATGACGCCTGGCCCAAGTCTGTGCCAGATTTGAGCTTAAAATTGAAATACGGAATATTAAATTAAAATTTAATTTGAAATACGGAATAGAAAGAGTACAAAGGTGGCCTTATTGCTGAAGCAATCACTTTACAGTCAACCTTTGGATTTGAACAGAGCGTGGGATGTTGAAAAACAAAAATATATTACTTCAATTAGTTTCTTGACCATTATCTTATTTACTAGCAGTCCCCGCGGACTCCGTTCCGCGTTAGAAATATTTTTATCCCGGCCCGTTTGTCCCGCGTAATACCCATGACAGTCCCTTCCACCACAGCACTGAACGCGACGAAATCGGATAGATAGTGCCTATACTTACCTACCTATAGGGACAACTCTCCACCACCCATGGCCCAATCAACCTCGCGGTTATGGGGTCCGAATCGCAGGAGGGCGCCCGTTTGGTACTTGCTCTTGGCGTGTTCCTGGGGCGCCTTCATGACTCCCTACAAGTTGTTTCCTCTCGCTCCTTGTCCCTATGTGCTCACTCTCCCCATTCTGGGGCAGGACGATACAAAAACGGACTCGCCTCGCGCCGTCGCTGTCCGTAGCAAATAAGTCACACTGTGTCACCTACCTATAGCCACGCAACGGCCGCACCGGGCGGCGTGCAGCCGCACGTTTTTATTACACGACTGCCCAAAAAAGGAGAGTAGTTTTTGTAGGGTTCATGACGTATGTATGTTTGTATGTGCGTTTCTTTATTCTACCATAACTTCTGAACGACTGAATAGATTTGGACATAGTATGGGGTATCGTTACATAATATACCATGACATGAGTCCGAGTAACATAGGCTATATTTTTTTTGGAAAATGTCTTTTTACCACAGGGCAGTCGTGTTTTTAAGCTATTGCATAGCTTCTATCGCGGGCCTTGACCGTAGAGACCCGAATCCAGAAATTCCGAAACGAAAATAACCACTCCGTGGGGGGTGTTAGCAGTTGATAAAAAATAGTTGATAAAAAATGCTATTCAATAGCTTTACCGCGGCAGTCTCTGAGTGTCACACGTCTCTTTTTTAATTATTTAATTATTTACTTGTTTTGCTAATATCTTTGAAGATATTTGTTTTAACTGTATAGAGTAAAGTGCACAAATATTCTACATTAAATTTCTGCTCTAAACAACATAGTTACAAAGATATAAATCAATACCATAATATGGGCTAAATAAGCTTCTCAAAAATATTTATTTTTAACCCACTATGTTAACAGTAAAATCAGTTATTGTGAGTTACCCGTAGGAGATAGGCATATGCCATCGCGGACTTTTTACAGATTTTAAAACGTTCTTTAATATTGTAGAACATTGTTTTGTTCTATGCTCAATAGTTTCCGCAGCGCACGCGTTGAAAGCAGAATTATTTACATTATTTAGGTTTAAGTAAAGATGCGTAAGTAATTAATTTTGGAAATTATTATAGCCTATGACACTCCACAAGAACGTTCTATTAGTGAAATAATTTTGAAAATCGGTTCAGTAGATCCAGAGATTACCCCTTACAACGTCAGAAACTCATAAACATCGTTACCTTACCTCTTTATAATATTAGTATAGATTTTATTAAAATTTATTTTCCAAAATAATTAAAAAAAATCTATAACCTTTAAGTATGTACAACCAAAATGACCTACTTGTATAAAGAGTAATGTTAATGATTAATAACGAAGGCCAAGATCCACATAAAGGTCGTTGCGTTTTGAGGCTTAATTAAGATTAATTTTATCTAAAAATATTAAGAGCTAAAAATACAAATTACAAAGAGTCATTCATTCTAGTCGTTGCCACCTGAACTGTAGATAATCTTTAACTTATCTTGAATGCCACACGCCCGCGGCGACCTCCCGTGGCGCCGAATTCTGTTACTATCAGTATAATATTGTAAATATCAGCCACATGTGGCATGTACGACGAATGGCTGGGTTCATATCTAATTAGCATGTCTAATTATTACATGTCTTATTATTATTACCCGCAAGCACATTTCATGGATTCACTTCGGTGCTCGTATGGAAGACCTACTAATCTTTATTAAAATTTTGCATTCGTACGCTCGCGTTACTTTAACATTCTGTAAGTTTGAATGCACATAATTTTTTTTTCAAATTTCTAAAATTCTAATCTTTGAAAAAATGCGTTTCTTTTGGACTTAGTGTATTACTCCCAATGACGACGTGTGACGTATGTTGAAGCCAAAAACTTCTTAAATATGGCGTCGCGCGACGTACATTTCTCTGTCGTTTTACGTACGTTTCTCATCGCTGTCGGTCGCATACATTAGCGCCATTTTACAGTTTTGGCAAATTAAAAATCCGGCTTCAGGGCGGAGCCTAAAATTGTATGCGTGACGTCAGTAAGTGCTGATATAAGTGTAATCATTGATTAATATCTTTAATCAATGATTACACCTAATAATCTAAAAAATGTACGCTCTCGTTTCGCTCTATTCAGCACGCTTTAATAAAAAACCTAAGGAGGGAGGTTAAATAGGGGATACTTTGTACTAACAAATGTTCCATTACTGTTTTGTTGTCACATACATAAAATACGTAACTAATAATTGTACACTCACTAGTAAAGCTATGGGGTTCTGGCTGCGGCCCTCCAGGCCCTCCGCTAGCGCCATGAGGTCGACCTCCAGCAAGTTCTGTCCGGGAGGGAGGCTTTGTAGTCTGGAAACAGAAAGGAAATAAATTTCATTACCCTCAAAAAAAATTACGACAAGAAAATAATATTTATTTATTTATATACCAATCTTTTTGCACACACATACAGAACAGACGGCCTTTTTGCTAGAGCAATCTCTTCCAGCCAACCTTTGGTAATAGGATTAGTGGAATAAAGCGCGGGACGGTGCAATATAATTTAAAGAAGATAAAAAATGTAACTTTCAACTTATATTCATCATTCATAGTCTAACTTTGACTGACTGCAGTATATTTGTGAGATCTGCGAGTGCATATAAACCAACTTCCCATAATATATCGGCTATACACGATGACGGAAGATTACAGGCAATCGAGTAAACAATGCACAACATATGTACACTGTTATAAGCATAATAAACTTTAGCGAGTACACAGGTCAGTACGCCTGTCTTATTTCCCTTGCAGCCGTTTTCACTAAACCTAGGAAACGCCTAAATCGAGTGCTTAGCCGATAGGTGACAGTTTTCACCTACAACAACTGTCACCTTAGGGCTAAGCATTCGATTTAGACCTTTCCTAGGGTTAGTGCTGTTAGTCTCTTTATGGTTTCTTATACAATCAGCCATTTTGATCTTAATTCTGTGGGAATTATTGCTTACCTAATTTTCAACATTTCGTCAATAGGCAAGTGGTCTGGGACATGTTTGAGGTGGGGGATGTTGCCGGCCAGCATGAATGACGTCACCATGCCGCTTGGCCCATTACCTATAAAAAATAACAAAAATTAAAAAATCGCGACACAGACTAGTGACACGTCCACTCGAGTCGCAACATCTCTTCTTGTAATTATTTGATGATTTCTAAAATTTCAGGGGACGGATGTATCATGCAGACTTACTCGTTGAGTATTTATTTATGCATTTCGAGTGTTCATCTCTTTTTTTGTGTCCTATGCCTTGAGACCTTTTGGTAAACAGTTCGTTTTTATCACCGACCTCGGATACAATCGTCGATAAAAAGTTATATCGATAAAGTGCATCGATGCGTGTAATCGTTTCGTCACTTGTCAATGTCAGGGCTACGCTTCATTACAATCGGTCGCGCGGTTATTGTATACCTACTGTTACATAATTATTATTCTAACCAATATAACGTTATTCCTTGGTCTGTGATTCTAACGATATAACCGTATTTAATTATAGAAAATGCGACAAAGAAACTGTCAATACAACGGAAAAATTAAAAAGCACTGATTGTGGCCAAACAGCCGGCTCATTGATTTCGTAGGCCTGTCTGACCAAATGCGTGACAGTAGGCTTTACATACTTTTGAAATCACTATGAAAAACACACCAAGGAATAAACTTTAATGAATAACGCCAAGCAGATTGGCTCACAATGTTTTTCTTGACCACATAAGTAGTAAGTAAGTATATCAGTATGTAATTTTTATGAATAAGTTTATGTATTAAGGCTGTGCTACACGGTTGCCAACAAGCCCGTATGCAGGGGTGACATTGCAGATTTCTGCCGTGTAGCCAGCGTTTCTGCAATGTTGGCCGATTTGACATTCAACAACCTTGGTCAGGAGTCTTGCTCTGCCGACAGTGGTCGGAGAGCGCGGTTGCTAACCGTGTAGCCGCGCGTTCCAACCAACTTCAAAGACAGTCGCGCTCTGTCTAGCAATGAGCGAGCACGTCTTTTCTGATAATAATTGATGTGATATTATTGAACTGTATCTGAGATCTCTATATTCCCTTCCAGTAGCCAGATATCTTAAAGTACCTAACCAGAATTCATTCTTTGGCAGATATAGCTGGTCTCATATATTTTGTATCCTTTTTTTCTATGAATGGTCGAACCATTTCCACCAACTCGTCAAAAAATTATATAAATCATCAAAATCCAATAATTCTATTAAATTTGAGTGACTCAGAAGTAGTCGTTCTTTTAGCCATCGCTTCACCCAAATCCTTTTAGGCTTTTTTCTTTATCTACAGCACACAAGAGTGCCAGCGAAACACCAATTTTTGAATTTTTGATAACGCGGGAGCCATATCTACTCGTCGTGCTCCTACCGCAGTTGTAAACACACTGAAGTTTGCAGCCGTGTAGCCGCAACGCGCGACGGCAGTACCAACCGGCCCTCCAACCAGGTCACCCCTGCATACGGGCTTGTTGGCAACCGTGTAGCACAGGCTTTAGGTATAGGACATCGAACCTAAAAAGTCATTCATGCAACTTGCAAGGACAGTGAAAAAGGAAAACCACAAATCTAACAAATGTTGAATCTTTACTCATTAGTCATATTATTAGGAAAATAAGTGCGTAATTCGTATTGTACTTTTAATTTAATTACAAGTTCTATTTTTTTTTGGTTTTTTGCAATTTGCACGCTAATTAGACATAATAAATAGGCTAATATGGCAGTCAAAAGTCCGAGTATCGAGTTTGAAGTGAGTAACTCGCAAATCTCGGACTATCTTCTTTAACTGGACACTTTTAATCAAAGGTTTTTATGTAAAACACGTAAAGATGGTTCTGGAATTTCCGCAATTTTACTGAAAAAGCCTGTTATGTCTTATTATCTCAAAAACTGCAAAAAAACACAAAAAGCATAATTTTGCGGACACACCCTTTGTATGCCTTTTGAGTGTTACTGATAATGAAGTCGGAGAAGACAGCACACTAACATTGAACAATTAAGAGTAATCGATTCTTACTGCAATAATAATACTTCGTTTCTGTAACTTTGTAACGAATATATTGTCAGAACTATAGACTAGATCTTAAAATGAAGAAATAATAAAATTCAAATTCTTAATTAACCGTTACTTGCGCCTACCGGGAATAACTCAGGATGGAAGACCACCGGTTTTCAATTATCACAGAGCTCAAATGCAGATTTAAGAAGGTTTATAAATTAGTTAAGTTAAGGTTATAATACAAGTATTACTGTTAAACTACATACTATCTAAAAATAAAACCTAATAAAAAGTCCAAAACTTACCGATAACAACCACTTCTTTGTACACCACGTCATCTGATAACGTGTGTTGGCAAGGCTTCATGTCTCTCATTATTTAAATTAATTCAATTAACATATAATACTATAATAATTTATAATATTAGCCTCCTTTTCAATAGCTTCACAGTCTGTTCTATCACGATTTTCTTATTTATCTTGTCACAATCTCAATTCTTCTCTTGTATGTCTTCTTCTTTAATTAAGAATTTAAAATCTATTTATTCTTTTTCTCAAATTGATCTAAGACTAATTTTATTAACAATCAGTAATTATTGCACGTCTAATTATGGCTGTCTTAATTTTATTATGAATCTAAATTCTAACGTCCGTTACTTAAGTTATATTTTCCGTATTCACCAGTCGGTTATTTAACAACTTAAGTGAATTTAAATTTCTTCTAATGATCCTCCTTTTCAGTCGCCTTAATGGATTCTTCTTCCAATTAATATCTTTCTTCTTACCCAATTATTTTCCGTGACGGGTAATTAATATGAGTATTTATTTATTGTAAAAGAATTTAGAATTCTGTTTCGATTAAAATTAAATGCGTTAAAATTAAATTAAGAAGGTGTATATCACAAGCAGTTTAAAGTCTTGCCGACTGGTCAGTTCTTGATTTTCTTGAAGTGAGTCTTGAATAGTATAGTAGTAGCTAGTAGTTACAAGTAAATTCTAGTTCTACTGGTGAGCTGATTATTATCTGAAACAAACACAAAAATATATCAATAATTTAGTAATGATAAAAATATATCGGTAAAGAGAGCACGGGTTCGAGTTTCTTGTATGTTCTTTTCGAAATTAATTAGAATTAGACTCAATTTGTAGCGGAAAAAAAAACAAAAACTCATTATTTAAAACTTGTTGCTAAAGACACGATTTTCTTATATATGATGTATTTAACATTGCATGTGCATACTAGCAGACTCGGCAAACGTTGTATTGCCATTAGGGATATAAATAAAATGGAAAATTCTTTTCAAAAAAACCGACTTCAAATGACACTACAAAGAGTAAAATAATTTTTCAATGTAGGTAGACCAATTCGAAGTCGGGCGATTAATACGAAGGTCTATGATTGTACGAATTTGAAGAGTTCCTTCGACTTCTCCAGGATTCCATCATCAGATCCTGACCAAAAAAAATGGGACCATCTTGGAAGTATACCCTTTCAAACAAAAAAAGAATTTTCCAAATCGGCTTACGCGTCTTCGCGTAATCGGTGAACATACCTACATAAAAAAAAAGATGACGAATTGAGAACCTCCTCCTTTTTTTGAAGTCGGTTAAAAATAGCTTACGACCTACTCTCAGGTATAGCTTACATTGGTATCATATCTTACAATATGTATAGGTACGGATATAAGTTAGGTACGTCTTACGGTCGTACAAACAGACAGACAGATAGATTGACAGAATGAAATAGTAAAGATTACGACATAATGACAGCTAATTTATTAATAAGAGTTTTTTCGTTGTCTTCAAAGGTCAAACGCCTCTTCATTACACAGACCACATACGAGTTAGACGCTTTGTATTTAGGCGATTGACGCCCGCGCCACAGAAACCCAAACCAAGAATTAAATGTACAACTCCGTCATGATGCAACACCATACTAAAATTGTGCACTATGCAAATTACATGGTGAACTTTCATCAGCAGTTTTGCTTTCTAAAGTACCTAAACGTCCTCTGACGATGTTTCAACTTTCAGTGTCGCGTATACGCGGAAAACGACGCATGGTTTAATGAGTTGCTGCAATGCATGTTGAAGGTATTAGCTTGCTTTTCTCGTTTATTTGAGAATGTGGTCGGTGCATATAGTATGCATAGTAGAGTTTTGTTTAGTAGCTTAAATTTTTATCAGTTTACGTTTTCCGATATGTCCAAAATAATTGAAAACTAGGAGGTGGTTTTCACATTAGATCCTCAGACTACATTAAATAAAGGTAAAGTCTGTGATTAGATCGGTAGTCAAAGTGTTTGTTAAAGCGCGTATTTTTCTCCATATTACAAATGACGCATTGATTCGGCTAGCCGGTGCCTCTTATAAGTCTAGCGGATGTATAGTCGATGCTTCACCTACATTCGCTTTGGCTTGGCTCCAATGCCTAGGTTTTCGGAAAGAAGTGAGTAAGTATTTGTTACAACGCCTACATAGACTTACTGGAAAGTGGAAACATGAGAAATTCGTGATCTAGGAAATAGAGTTCTTAGGTATTAATATATTTAAACTCTTATTATATTTACGTATTGCATATCTTTGCAATAAATTCAATAATAAATATCATCTTATTATTGCACAGGACATTAAAAGAAGAATTAATTAAGTAATTTTGTAAAGTTAATGTACAATGTATGTCAATTATTTAATTTATGTATCGTATAATTAATTAAATTAATATCAATATAGAATGCATTTAGATTTAAGACTATAAAAAATTTACTTATATTATCTATTTTTAAAGATCAGACATGATTAGTATACGTTTATTGATAAAAATTGTGAATCTAATATTTTTGCCCTTAACGATCGATCCTGGAAAGGGTCAAAAAATGTCACCAGTTTATCGGTGCCAAAATGCTTGTTTTGCCACCAGCAGTAAGGCCACGTTGTAGTTCGCTCAGCAGCCACCTATAGAATTTTGACAGATGGCACTACTGCTTGCTTGTACGAAAAAGGTTTACGTAAATCGGTTTCTTATCGGTGGTTAACACACTATAACATACAAATATCTAGTATACCCTTAATTCAGTGAATGCCTTCCTATACGGTAAGTCGCTGTTCCTATAAACATTGCATTCATACGGCTTCGGGTTTATTTACATGCAGTGTAGCCAGACTGACGTCATAAATCGGGTGGCGGATTACCCACACGTGATCAAACGAACTGCACAGTATACACAGACACACAGACACACACACAAAATGGTAATGATGTACATACTCTGATAATATAAAATACAGTTGTACTGCGGTGCCCGCGCGTAAGCGTAACGATAAATATAAAATTCAAAATCTTAACCCGTTTTACAGGCAAAATGTTAAGTGAAGACTATCGCCACATTTCGAGAAGAACGGGCACGAAACTCGCTATTAATGCAATTTTTAAATAAATTATAATAACAATCAGGCCATCCGGTTCGGTTGTTCTACTCGTATTATTAAGTGAAGACTATCACCACATTTCGAGAAGAACGGGCACGAAACTCGCTATTAATGCAATTTTTAAATAAATTATAATAACAATCAGGCCATCCGGTTCGGTTGTTCTACTCGTATTACGTATTGGTTAACGGGTAAGAAAAGCAAGTCTACACACTGTTTAACATTTATTAATATTAGTCACGGTATTTTTTTAATGAAACCGGAGAATGTCAACATTTATTTTCATCATATTTAATAAAACTGAAAAAATTTAAGCCAAAATAAATCATATTATTGTATTCGTACAGTATCTTATTAAAATTATGTTTATATTTGGTCCGTGCCGCATAGCACTCTATCGCCTCGTCTAGCACAACCAAATGCAGCTTACAATTTGTTACTAATATTTTTTTACATTTTTTACTTGTTATAACAATGTCAGGTAAATAACTATCTATACATCTCCCACCGATGAAATAAAAGGTAAAGCCGCACAAGCCAAAGCATGGCTTACCTATCGCTTCGCCTGGCACGGTGAGACTGCGTCTTTAACACATATCTCTTGATATCGCCGCCATGTCGAGTGTATCAAATAAATTACAGAGATAGACCCACGATTATGTTCTCGACAATGTGTTCATTGCTGGAACGTTCTGCAGACTGTACAAAGGTTTTGTTTATTTTCCCACCGATGTTATTCGTAATAGCAGTAATAGCAATATGGGACATTATAAAATAAAATGTGTACAAATATCCGCCTAAATAGAGATACAGTGGAATCTGTTACCTGAGTAAGTGAGAACGGGGTAAGCGACAAAACTCTATTAGCAAGGAGTATTTGCCAGACCCCGTAATTTTACCCTTCTTTCTCTGAAACTCGGGTTAATGAGAAACTTCTATAAGAGAAAAAAAATGTCGGTCCCTTGAGCTCTCATTGATCCAGGTTTGCCAGTATTAAAGTATTATAATCTCAAACTATTGACCCTTCCCGGGGATTGAATCAACGAGCCAATCTTCACAAGGACACTGGAATAGCACTGACCGATTTCGACCGAGAAACTTTCTGCTTCTGAGCGAAGATAAAGATCCAAAATACGTGTGCGTTCCCCCAGCGGAATTTTGTCGAATTTCTTAGTTTTAAGTATGCAGATATTTAGTCCATTAAGCCCTGTAAATCTCCCCGAAATTATAAATTTGTCCACCCAGTAGTTTTCGAGATATCCTCCAAAAACGTTTTGACTGAACGGCCGCTTTTTTGTGACCTCCAATACTTAGTAGGTTTATCACTACGATAGGTTTCTGGCCGGTTTTTCGTGGATTTCTCTTTGATTTTAATGATAATCGGGCTCAAATTTCTCAGACAATTAGTTGGATTAAGTTACTAAATATTTGAATACTTTTTATTTACCTATCGATTCTTAGCTAGTCCTGGGAGCGAATATTTAAAACATAGACATTTTTCTATAGTAATTTGGTCATCGTGTTTTTGGTGAATTTCTCAAAAACGGTTGGATGTACAAATTTGAAACTTTCGGGACAATTACACGACAATTTGGACTAAATATCTACAGAACTTAAATCAATAAATTCGATATCGTTTGGCTGTGACAACGCTAGCAAGAAGCGGAAAACGTTTTTGGAGGATATCTCGAAAACTACTAGGTGGACAAATTTATAATTTCGGGGAGATTTACAGGGCTTAATGGACTAAATATCTGCATACATAAAACTAAGAAATTCGACAAAATTCCGCTGGGGGAACGCACACCCAAAATACATGTAGTTTAACGATTGTTGTTTATTGTCGCAACAAGAAAGTAAATGGTACTAATTATGTTGTACATAATCTCTAAACTAACTTTATGCGTTTAAGAAGAGTGCAAAATTTTTCTATGGCTCCGGAGCATTTTGAAAAGGACAGCGCTGTTTTTAAAAGCATCAAATTTATACATTTTGCACCTAGGTCTTCATAGTTTAGCCATGCAACAAATCACGTCGATTCGTTTCTGCGTGACCGAAGGACAAAAAAACACAATGTTTATATTTTATTTTGCATTTCTAATAAGTATGATTAATAATAATTAATTATGAGGCCGAGAAATAGTGATTCAGTCAGTCATTGTGATTTTATAGATAGTGTCAATTTTATGATAAATTTATCATGACTAAATGTTAATTTGTAGAAACCACAATACGACTACTACCAATATAGTGGCCATTTTTAGAGTTCCATACCAAAATAGTAAAAATGGAACCCTTATTTAAATTAGATAGTGACATTCGAATTAGTCTTTCTTCTCACAATATTCTACATATTCAATAAAAAATTATAACAAATAAAAACTTTAAAAATTCTATAGACTTTAAATAAACTTTGAGCAAGTTTAGAGAAATATATTATTATTTGTAATAATTGCGCTAAAAGTCTGTATATTAATTGAATTCGAAATTCCCGCTGCCGAATTACAAAAAACGTAGGTATTTAGAGAATGGTTAAACACTGAGTATGATGAAAGTTTTGTTTGATAAGTTGAACTTGCTCTGATAAGATTACAGTAAAATGTTACCGCCCGTCCACACTGCTCGCGAAGTTCCTCGGCGAAGTAAGTACTCGGAAAAGTTTACCGAAGTCGAAGTAGGTCACCATACTACTCTGTGAACTTCGCGAGAACGCTTTGACGCCCTTTGACTCGGGCGCAAAAACGGACAACAAATGGAAGTTGCCCGAAGTGAGTCGAACTTCGCCGCCGTCGTTCGCCAAGTTAGACGAAGTGCCCCTCCACACCGCTCGCTTCGTTCAACTTCAGGCCCACTTCGGTCAACTTCGCGAGTAGTGTAGAGGCCGGGTTATGTGGGTATAAAACTCGTCTGGGGCAAGTGCAGTCCGTCGCTTTGAAAAATTGGTCAAGTGTGAGACGGGCTCGCGCATTGAGGGTTCCGTATTATCAAGAGAATTCTCAAATTAAACACCTGTGCACGCCAAATTCTAAGAGATATTGTACAACAGAATTGCCGCCCTAGCATGGCCACGTAAGTATAAATCCAGCATTTGACTCTACAAAAATATTTTCATCTTACTCGGAAAAGCGATCTTTAATGCCCGAAATGCGATCTCGTGTCTTTGAATGCCTCGCTATGCTCAGGATTCTATTCTTTGAACCCCTCGCCGCGCTCAGGGTTCAACCCTAGAATCCTTCGCCGCTCAGCATTCCACTCGGCCCAAGAATCCACTTTGCGCCCCTGCATAACAAATAACTATTACAGCAGCGACGAGCTTACATCTATGAAGCTAATTGGTGAATGCTTGCATCAGTTATGCAGCCAAGGCGCCAATTGGCTGGTGATGGCTGCGTTGCGATTAACGGCGATAGTCGATTTGATATTTTCGACAATCACACCCCAGAACTCTTAGAGAAGGCTTAAGCCTCGTCTATGATAATATAATATAGTAGAAGAATCTTTCATGTCAATGTATATGGGAGCAGTCTAGATAAACTAAAAGTCTACAGTTCGACACAAAAAGTTGTCACAATATATTAAGATCTCGTCAATCATGGGTGAACTACTTATGTCAGTGATACGTTAACGTATCTCTTGCAGTCATGTCTCTGCAGCGAGCCAACATCACACTCCTGTTCAACACATTACAGTATTTCCGTCTACTGCGCGTTTTATAACCTCCAGACGATTTGGCAGACGAATTGATTATGGACGAGCTCCAAATATACCCGCGAACCCACGTTAGGCCAGCGTGGTGGGCTTAGCCTCCAATCCTTTGCAAGGCTCACTAATCTGGAGTGCATGTTTCTATTATTATTAATTTAGAGGCAACCTTTTCGACTAATAAAGGGTTGATTCATCCTACCCCGGTATTTGAGTTGATGGGGGGAAAAATCTTATCTACCCCGGTAGCCATGGCGTGATCGTTTCCCAGGGTGGATAGGAAAAAAAAATCCCATCACATACACCTCGGGTGACGTTAAATTATTACAAAAAAATCACCATGCAACTATATTTAACTGTTAAAATTTCGTATTCTCTTCCTAAACGGGACTCTTAATATGTCTGTCTGTCTGTCACAGCCGATTATTTCAGTTTTCCTTTAACTGTGGTGAAAATATCTCGAAGGGTGTGGAACAAGGAAGTTGTAAACGCTCAAAATTATCTACTTTGATGCCTCTGTTACTATGTATGTTATTTAATAGCTTTGCATTAAAAAAACGCATTATGTGCAAATAAAAAATCAGCTTTGACAGACAAAACTAAGAAACCCCAAAAGAAACACTAAGAATTTGAGTGTATGGTGACAAGGTATTGAATATAACATTTTATCCGTCTGTGAAATGAATCTTTCGAGTTTCAAAAGCAATGTTACAGAATGGCTCTAATGAGTTTGCATGTTTTCAATTAGCAATAATAATTTATCTTAATTTTGAAGTGCCATTTATAACGATACTCATGGAAGACGGGAACTGAAGGTTAACTGTAAACCATGCATATGCAACAAAAGTTATGAGTTTTAACGATAGCACTTTTAATTTCTCAATAGGTTAAACCTCAACTTTCAAAATTCACTAATCTTGTACATGCTCGTAGTTCCCTAAAATAATTATACTCATATTCATTGACTTTCACAATTATTATTATTAATTGTGAAATGAAGGCAAGTAAGTAATATTCTCTTATATTACGTAGGTATTCTCTTGTACAATGTACTTAAGATTTATCTTATCAAGCGCCATGCCCATGTTTTTATACGAGTAAGTAGTTTTATTTATACGCATGTAGGCACCTCCTGCTATCATCGGAACATGATTTGCGATTAAATAATATTCATCACGATGACCATAAATAATTTACGACGAGTGTGTTCAGAACGATAACTTAAAGTCGTCTACGAATCAATAAATATTATCCCACCAAAAACATTCTGTAAAAAACTAGCCAAAGTCAAAATGGAGCTGCTTGTTTATCTCTAAAAAGTACTGAAATCTAGACAAAGTCGTGCCAAGTCTAAGGTTCCTTACTGCGATTTCTTTATTATTATAGTTAATGTTGCGTGACTTGGCCGTTGAAGACCAAGAACCGCTACTCATTGACCTAATTGTAAGTTATAGCCGGCCTAATATCTCGCTGCCCGCGGGGATAGATGATACTGTTCTATCGTCATCTAAGTATCGAAAACTGCTAAACCTCAATAAAGTTATTCGAGCTTCTTCCTCGTAGTCCTACTCATTCAATTATCCTCGTGCCCTTGTAGTAAGTACCACGAGGAATAGATTGTGTCCTACAAGTAGGACAAATTAGAAGGACCACTGGCGTTCCTCAAGGCCATAACTACTTGGGAGTTGGGACTTGGGACGTCAAGTGAACCTACTATGTATGCCACACGCGTCTGCGACCGTCTCAAGTGTTATCGCGTCTTTTTTTTCATTTTTCTTTCATTATCAGACATTGGTGATATCAGCAGTAGTTCCGTATGCCAGATTACGTGAAAGTATGTCGCAATCATTGTTTGTGTCGATGATTTAATCGGACGCCTCGTGTTACATACAGAAAATGCCTAAGCATACCCCATGGAATCAGGACTTATGTGGGGCTTATTCCGTATCTTTGACAGTTACAGTGATGTTCACCGTTGTATATGGTTAGTAATACGAGTACATTGCTGCTTTATTTAGTGTATCAAAAGTAAGATTTTGTAATGAACCTTCAATGGATAAAACACATAATATGTCAATTAATGAGCCCGTTGAAGGTCACTGAGTGATTGTCACTGAAATACAGAATAAGGGTTCTGCTGGCGGAACTACGGGATTCGCTTTCGTACTCTCCGCGGTCCTGCCAGGTCCGATACGCTACCAGATCAGCGTTTGCCATCATCCGTCGGCGCCAACTGTTTGTCTATAGTTTGGACGATCCGGCTAACTTAACGTGAAATCAACGGGTCTGCCCGCGAAATTCAAAATGTTTGTGGTTTTTTGCAATTTGTACGCTAATTAGACATGATAGGCTTATGGCAATCAATTTGCGAGAATAGCAGTATCATCTTTACATGATTATATCAAAATCTTTGCATAAAAATGTGTATCCTAGGAAATTAGTCCGAGTATCGAGTTTTATGTGAGTAACTCGCAAATCTTGGACTAATTTCTTTAACTCGACACTTTCGAGCAGAGATTTTTATATAAACACGTGAAGCAGATATTGGGATTATCGCAATTTGATGGCCGTAAGCCTATTATGTCTTATTAGCTTAAAAATCGCGAAAAACCACGAAAAATTTGAATTTCGCGGGCACACCTGTGGTGTGCTCCTTAAGGACCGTTACTTGCAGGCTTGCATTTTATAGGACGCCTAACGTGATAAAAGATGGGCATTTAAAATGAGATTCCTACGAAATTATAGATGTCATGTTTTAAGTGAACACCGGAAATATAAGATGTAAGTTTTTCGGAAGCTGCATAATCAGTAGAGCTAAGTGATGTAAAAACGAATTCTTCGCTTTCAGCGAAGGTTAGGTTCTTACAAAACTAAAACAGTTACTAAAAGAGACATTTTTATAGTGAGTTCTTTATGCTATTATGTAGTCTATATCTTGTTATTTTATTTTAGTTCCGTGTTTGTTGACCTATTCCAGTTAGGCCATTTCTAGCTAGGCGTTGATTCATATTTAATGTATTCAGAGTTAATGCAGTAAGCTAGGTAAAATACTACCTTATAAATATTATTTGTAGCCAAGTATAAATTATTTACTTCATTTTAACGGAATAAAAGTAAAAGCCTACGTCAAACATGAATCAGGAAATATGCTCTCTATTAGTGAAATTATTTTTGAAAACACAGAATGAAATTTTTACTTACTTCTTTCCTCATAATAATATTACAGTTTTCTTTGAAAATAATAGTATTGCAAAGCATAGAAATATTTCAAAATAGAGTAAATATTTATACATTTAAGGAAGAAGGTTTTAAAACTCAATAAAAACCACTTTTAAGATTTTTCAAAATGTGAAAGGTCTCAATGCTACAAACAATGGTTTATTACAAAGGAGCTTTTTTATAATTTATGGACTTGATAAAGTATTGTTATATAAAATTAACCATAACAATTATTTGTGACAATTTCTTTCGATAACAAGTGTTCCAAAAGTTTTAATAATCATGATTTTTAATAACTTTTAAAAAGCCAAATATAGAATATGAATCCATCTGAATTTCACAAGTGATTGCAATAATTATTTAATAATTATTTTAGTTTCCTTATTAACTAATAAATAGTTATGATACTAATGTACTATAATAATTATTATGCGATTTAATACTCACATGTTCTAGGAAACAATAGTAAAACATTGATATTTCCTATTTAAACGGTAAAACCCATGAACCGGGTACATCGAATCGAAACAAGACATTTACGTTCGATTCTAAACAAACTTTCGAAAAAAATAAGCATTAAGTAAGTATGAACTATAGTAATATGCAATAATAAATAAACACATACCTTGCACATATAACAACTAATATTTTAAAAAAATCACTGCAGCCTTGCGACGAATGACCGACGCGAAGACAACTATAACATACGACACATCCGCAGAGCACAGCGAACGCGTGTTGACTGACAGTGACTGAACAAGTGAACAAGATTAACAACTCAATAATTCAATTCAGCAATGATTATGAATCAATTCAACAAGACTATTCATGTAATTCCCATCTCAATATCGAAGTCATTCACTCAGTCAATAGTGAGTTGAGACAACTAATAATATTAGAAACAGACAAGACACATAGGGACAAAATTCAAGCCGCTGTCGAGAGTCGAGATACAAAAAAAATGTCTTCACAGAACTGTATTCACTGAAGTGATACAACTTGAAGCTTCACAACGCAACGTGACACTGTGTTCCTAATTTAAAATTGTAATTGCATTTATGAGTGCCACTCCAGACTATGGTATACATACGTTCTATATTTAAACATTGGAGTAGTCAGTAGGGATATTAAACTCTACATGTGTCGTGTTTTTAACTCGGCATTTTATCTACTGAAGATTTGAAGTTCATTAATGACACTGAGTTTTTGAAACTGTATTTTATGAATGCCATTTTAGAGTCCAGAATATGGTATAGTCTATACTCAATATTATATTTGAAACGTTGGAGGGCCAGGATATAAGTTTGGAACTCTGCATATAAAATATCAGGTTTTATTCTTCAAAAGTGAAGGTTTTCTTAATTTGAAATCGCATTATTTTGTAATTTATGCCTCTCCAAACTATGGTCTTGATCACCGAGTTATATGTATTGTCTCTATGGTCTAGATACGTTCTATATTTAAACCTCGTATATTCAACTCTGCAGTCTGCATGCATTGTCGTTTTTAACTCGGCAGTTAGCTGGCGCCTCTATTAAACTAGATGCACATTCTTTAAATAGGTAATTAATGAGCTAGAATTACCAACCACCAGTGGGTAAGACTCCGGCCACTTAGACTCTGGGAATCTAGGGCATAGTGGGCTTTATATACAACTCAACTCTCAAGGGATACACTAAATTATGTCTCCCAGAGTGGGATCTGACTGCATAAGTAAACAAACTATTCATGGAAAAGCAGGCCTGAGTGGCTGAATCCGGTGTTCACAATTTTTCAGTCAATCGGGGGACAGAATTTGCTGCCTTTTTTTACACACATAAGGGTTTTATGTTGTCGTCCTTGACTGGCGTGCTTTGTCTGTGGTCGCGCTGATGGCAGCATTGGGCTGGCGGCGCCACTTGCGCGCTATTTCTGTCTACGGGTGGTAGGATTGCATAAAAAAACATGGCGGTGCCACTTTTGCGGACTATGGAGGAATCTTGATGGAGCAATGCGAGCAGCGATAGCTAAGTGAAAAGTGGAAAGTGAAAAAGTCAAATAATAATTAAGAATGTGGTTATCATAAGCAATGAGTGATGGGTATTGTATAGGTAGCTTTACATTTATTTCATGTTTAAACAGAGACAAAAGTATTGATTACTTGCTTACCGATTACTAAAAGGACGGTAGGCACGTGAATAAAGATTTTGATTGGTCAAAATTGTGTTAAGTAACCGACCATTGACCATATCAAAACAAACCGGAAAATGCGTATATGCCAATGGTATCGAGTCATTAGCGGCCAGATTTCCGATATCGTTACTCGAAAATCGTAAGTGGTTTACCTACCTATTAATTAATTAGTAACTATTAATGATGCAGCAAATTCGTTCACCTTGAAATCACTGAGGCGGCGGGCGACCTACTCGTAAGTCGATAATAATGATTGTTTTGCAACAACTGTGCAAACTGGACTAAACGACAATGCGTTAATTAACTTGTGTTGTCTTAATTAGGTTTGCCATTAAAGTTCTTTCCTACTACGAGGCTCAGCGACCCAAAGTAGATCTTGGCCTACAAGTCAAGTCTACCGAGGGTTCGCATTTACCAATGCTCTTACGAGTATGTCTTATCATACCAGCGAGAGGTATGTGGAATATCTAATTTACTTAGACTTTAGAGTTAAAAACTTTAGGTCTGGCGCTACAAGGATGTTCTATTTACTGAAAGATGCTCTTTCGCCCTCCCTGAATGGCCAAGCCAGCAAAGTCGTGCCGTTTTGGTTTCAGCTTTTAGTTTTCTTTACACACTATAATACGTTAGTACTTGATATAGCAATCTCATCTGATGACAATATTATTAGTGACTATGCTTTCGAAGATGTTGTCATAATAACTTTCAAGGGGCAAAATAACGATTGCTATTGTTGCTACACAGAATAGCACCGGAACACTAAGTCCCTTAGGGCCTTAGCAGTGTGTTTTTGCCACTTTGTGTATTTCGCACTAGTTGACCCGGAAACATTGTTTTGCCATACAGTTTACGTCATGACTTGACCTACCGAATATTCACAAAATATTCATAGAAATCATTCAAGCCATTTGTGAGGAATTTTGTTACAAACACTGGTGATACTAGAATTGTATATTTTAGAAGATAAATTCACAGACAACGTTGCTAGGCTACTCGTCCGCATAATCTAAATAGGCAGACCAAAATTACTAGAAGGTTTAAGGTCAATTTGCTAATTTAAAGGCGAGCGCTCGGACGTTATCTAAATCCGGCGAAAATTTCCTATTTCGTTGAAATTACACGCAAAAAATGATATTGAATTAATGACAATTAATGTCTATTCGTCTTTTAAGCGATATCGTACCGATAAAATATATAGACATTTCAATTCACGAAGACGCTCCCCACTCTGTCAAAATCGCAAATGTTTCATTCGATTCGTATGGAGTTTGACAGAGTGGGGCGTGTCATTGTGGATTGGAATACTTATCTATAATAACTATTGAATGTTTGTGACATATTCACAGTGCGGCGCGTGCGCAATGATCGATCTGATATCTTTGTAAGATCGCTGGAACTTAAATAAAATTAGTAATAAGTTAATAATTTCAAGGTAAGTAGATATGGCAGTAACTTTAATTATAACAAAAGCTGTGGCTCTTAATGACGTAATATTTACGATCGTCAAAGAAAGCTGTCGATCTTTCAAATGGAACGATGCTGCTGGTCATCATATTCATATTAATATGGCCACGCTCAATACATGCTACAAATTACAATCCCTCATTGAAACGTTAATTTTATCAATGGAAAATGTTTCGATAAGTAATTAACACTTGGCCCCTCATGTACAGACTTACATATAAAATAGTACAAGTTGATATGGTTTACGAGAGATCACAAAAGGGTAAATGTCACAGTACCAATTATCAACTAAAGCATTATCAATACAAAACACTTACTGCGCAGCCGCGAGCCGCCGTCACCTGTGTGCCCTTCCGTCTAAGTTATGTAGGCTACAATGTTGTAATCTAACTACTAATAAGTTCTCTGGGCTTCATATGTTATGCCTACGCTGATAACGCTCTTACGCTGAGCAAGTCCTCAACGGGCCCCCATAATTGCGAAGTTGATAGGATCATGGGTGGTAGAAGATTCTCGTACTAATAATGAAAGGGCACTGGTGTCGAGGCGTCTTGGAGTAACATAGGCTTTAGGTGGACTGGTAGATTACACCTTGTAGTTATCACCATTATTATGCAAGAAATGTCATGCCGACGTTCGCAAGTGCCTGTATGCTAGGCCTATGTGAAATAAAGACTTTGACTATTGACACCGCTTTAGCTACTGACCGCGTCGATTTCAGGCTAGTATAGTTTAGTCCAGCTCGAGAACGAAATGTATGGGAAGTGAGGAGCACAACAAAAACAAGCACCAAAAGGGCGCCCTTAATAGTAGGTGGATGCTTATCGCGGTAAGTCTGTAATAATAATAATAATAATAATAATAATAACTACTTTCTTGGGGACTGATATCAGCCCTCAAAATTATATGGCGCGCGTCACTGAGCGCATTGACTTCCTGAAACAGAAGGTCTCGGCATGGGCTAGCCGTATTCGTAGATACAAAAGCCGGGTCGAGAGATATACCCTGAATCGCACTTTCCAAAGCGATCAGAGGCGGGTATATCGAGGTTGGGAACACCCTGACCAAGGTGTCAACGATGCGCGCCTACCGGATGATGAAGCCATGACCTCATTCTGGCGCAACATCTGGTCGGCGCCTGTCGCTCACACTGAGGGTGGTTGGACGTGGGATTTAGAAAGAGCCTGCGAGCAAATTCCTGAAATGGACCTAGTCATTATCACCCCTGAAGACGTGGCCACTGCAGCGCGTCTCCTGCCCAATTGGAAATCCCCTGGGCCGGACGGGCTGCACAACTTTTGGATAAAGTGGCTACGCAGCTCGCACGCTCGTTTGGCATCCCAATTCCAATCATCTCTAGAGTCAGAGTCGCTACCCCAGTTTCTGACAACAGGTATTACCCTCCTGCTCCATAAGTCAGGTAGTACCACGGAGCCCAAAAATTATAGGCCGATTACGTGTCTGCCAACATTGTATAAACTTCTTACATCCATTCTGAGAACAAAAATTAACGATCATATCAATAGAAAATCCATCATGTCTATTTCTCAGAATGGATGTAGGAATGGCTCCCGTGGTACTAAGGAGCTTCTCCTCATTGATATGGCCATTTGTCAGCAGGTTCGGCGCTCCCGAAGGGATCTGTCGACATGTTGGATAGACTATAAGAAGGCCTACGACTCTGTGCCCCATACATGGCTCATGAAGGTGCTGGAACTGTACAAAATAAACACAGTACTACGCGCCTTCCTACAGACGTGTATGGGACAGTGGAGGACGGTCCTTCACTATCCAGGATGTCGCCGGAACCTGGGGAGCGCGGAGCCTATAAGGATTGAGCGAGGCATATTCCAGGGCGATAGTCTGAGTCCTTTGTGGTTTTGCCTGGCTCTGAATCCTCTGAGTACTCTCTTGGAGAATTCAGGGCTAGGTTACCGGTTGAGGAGAGGTGGTCAGGTTATATCACACCTCCTTTACATGGATGACCTAAAACTCATTGCCCCCAACAAATCACATCTACTAGAGTTACTAAAGGTAACTAAAGCCTTTAGTGATTCCATTAGGATGGAATTTGGTGTGGACAAATGTGCGGTCATGCATGTAAAGCGAGGAGGATTGTGGAATCTGAGGGGGTTGAGCTCTCGGATTCCATATACCTCAGATCGCTCTCCTCAACTGAAACCTACAAATACCTGGGCATGGCGGAGGCGTTAGGTATCAGAGAGGCCGACATGAGGCAGTCGGTGAGGGAGCGTTTCCTTGGCCGTCTGAGGAAAGTACTGAAAAGCCTTTTGTCGGGCGGCAATAAGGTGCGCGCCTTCAACGGTTGGGTCATGCCGGTCTTAATGTATTCCTTCGGCATAATCAGGTGGACTCAGACTGAGCTTGACGCCCTGGACAGACAAGTTCGTGCGCTGCTGACCGCATATCGGATGCATCACCCGCGCTCCTCGGTGATGAGGCTGTACATTCCGCGGAGGTGTGGAGGAAGAGGCCTTTTGAATGCCAAAACCCTCCACAACAGCGAGGTGTGCAGTCTCAGGGAGTACTTTCTCCACGCCGAGACGGAGATGCACCGCGATGTGGTCGCAGTGGACAGGGGTCTGACGCCGCTCTCCTTGGCTAACGAGAACTGGCGCATACCTGTGGTGCTCAGTACCAATGACCGCAGGGTTGTATGGCAAGGTAAGGAGCTTCACGGACGCTTTTATCGGGCCCTCCACGGGCCTGATGTTGACTTTGAAGCGTCCGTGGCCTGGCTGCGCTTTGGTGACCTCTTTGGGGAAACCGAAGGGTTTGTTTGTGCAATTATGGACGAGGTCATGATGACGAACAATTACAGAAAATACATTGTGAAGGATGGAACGGTAGACATATGTCGGGCATGTCGCCGTCCTGGAGAAACTATCCGTCACATTGTTTCTGGTTGTTCTCATCTAGCTAACGGCGAATACTTACACAGACATAACCAAGTGGCCAGGATTATCCACCAGCAACTTGCCTTGAAATACAATCTTGTGGAATCGGAGGTACCGTACTACAAGTATGTGCCCGACCCAGTTCTTGAAAATGGTCATATCACACTATACTGGGATCGGTCTATCATTACAGACAGGACTATTGTAGCCAATAAGCCTGACATAGTGGTGATAGATCGATCAGAGCGCCGTGCAATGATTGTTGATGTTGCTGTTCCGCATGACGAGAACCTCGTGAAAGCTGAGAAAGAGAAACTCACCAAGTATCTCGACTTGGCGCACGAGGTTGTCGCTATGTGGAATGTAGACTCAGCAATCATTGTACCGATAGTCATTACGGCTAATGGGCTTATAGCCAAGAGCCTCGACCAACATCTTTCGAGGCTCTCGTTGGGTAGCTGGGTCAAGGGCCAGATCCAGAAGGCTGTACTCCTAGACACGGCTCGCATCGTCAGGAGGTTCCTCTCTCTGGGGCCCTGACCGCCGGTTGCTTGGACCCTGTTCCCGAAGCCGGTGGACCGCTATTTTTTATATTTTTAAATGTTTTTTTTTTTAGTTTTGTAATGAAATATTTAAAAATGTAGAAAATATGAATTAATATGAATATAAAGAATAATAATAATATATATTTATTTGCAGAATTGTGGGTTACAGCAAGATGACAAAAAAATACAATTTTCCTTCACAATCTACTGAATGACAGTGTGCAAATATTTACTTAATTAATTTAATTATTATTGTAGAATACATCAGTCAAATTATTTAATTTATAATAAGAGTAGTAATAAATGTCTGATAATCACATTAGTCAATAAAAAATAAAATTTAAGAACCAAGCTACATGCCAATTATAATATGAAATTAAAAAGAAGAAGAAAACCAGCTGTTGTCAGTGTATACAAAAATTCCCAACTTAAGTTCAGATACTGTTGTCCATTAGATAGTCATTTATTTTATAATACATTTTATTTAGCAGGAGATCATATAGTTTACGTTTAAAGGGTGGTAGATGAGGTGTGCTTTTTATGGTTTCAGGTAGTTTATTATAGATTTTAATAGCCATATAGTAAGCACTTTTAGTAAAAAGACTGATTCGCGCTTGAGGTAATGGAATTTTATTTCTTCTACGGCCTTTCATGTTTGGATTGACTAAATTTTCATTACTGGTGTTGAACAAACCTGGATATTTTTTAAGTAGTAAACATATTTCAAGAATATAGAGACTAGGCAACGGAAGGATGCCATGACACTTGAATAGAGGCCGACAGCTGTCCATCATATTTGCACCACAGATAGACCTCAGACAAGCTTTTTGTCTTATGAATACTTTTTCAGCGTTGACGGAATTACCCCATAGAACAATTCCATATCGTAGAAGAGAGGCTACATGACCGTGATATGCAAGTAATGCAGTTTTTATACTAGAATTTCTGCTAAGCCTTTTTAAAACATATGTAAATCGATCAAGTTTATCGCAAAGTCTATCTATGTGGGCTTTCCAGTTGCTGTACTCATCAAATATGAGTCCAAGGAATGATATATCTTCTGCCTTTTTAATGATTTGCATTTTATGACTTATTTGTAAATTGAAGGGATAACTATTATAAGTAAGAAATTGAATATATTTAGTTTTTTCCATGTTGACTGATAAGTTATTTAATTCCAACCATTCTATAGTTTTTGACAAAGTATTGTTCGTTTCACTTTCAAGAATAGATTTATCTTTACATTTTATAAGTATAGTTGTATCATCTGCATATAGGATGCACTGATGGTCAATATTGTTAGGTAAGTCATTAATGTAAGTTAGAAATAATAACGGCCCTAGTATGCTTCCTTGTGGCACGCCAAAGGGTTTTTGTTGTTTAAAAGCAGAACAAAATGTACTACGGTGTTCTTTATACGTTTGCGTTATCTCTACACACTGCTGTCTATGCCCAAGGTAACTGGCTATCCATTGGAGCACTGGGCCTCTTAATCCATATCTTTCCAATTTTCTTATGAGGGTTTCATGACATACAAGATCGAAAGCTTTTGTCATATCAAGGAATATACCGATAATTGCAAATTTCGCATTCAAAGCCTCTATAATGGATTTATTTAGTTTAAAACAAGCCAAAGTGGTATTGCTATTCTTTCTAAAACCAAACTGTTCCGATTTCAATAAATTATATTTAGTTAGAAAAGTATAGATTTTGTCTGACATGAATTTCTCAAAAATCTTAGATATGATAGGAATCAGTGCTATCGGGCGGTAGTTATTCAATGAAGATTTATCGCCTTTTTTATGTATTGGTTTGATAATATGTAGTGCCACCTTGCGTCAAAGCCTTTATAGAAGACTAGGAATGACCGTTCACCGTGCTCCAACGCATCAGCGACCCTAAGGATCCTCCACCATAAGTAAGTGATAATGGCGTGCCCTCAATGCGGGGTGAGACTCCGGGTTAATTATGAGAACTGAAAATTTCATGACAGAAAAACTCAGGACGGCCCAGAGCCTCTTTTTTATGTGATATATTTTTCATCTTCAAAAATCTGTAGACAAGTTTTTTACATTGTAGTTTCTGCAAATCACGGCGGCTCGCACTTCTGAGTTTACGTGAGATATTATTATGTATTCGGTGGTTGTGTTAAGTGATTTCGGTGTAAGTGTAATTTGTAATGCACACAGAAATATACAGACGAAGAATCACGCGCATTTATGTGTAGCATGAACTAAAAGAGATAAAAGAGATTGGATCCCAAAATTGGATGATGAACATATTTTATAATAAAAAGTCATAACAGCGATAATAATGTAAAACATTGTGTGTATTCTCGTCTCCATGGCAGCAGACTGTTCGCGGTACCATCGGTTTCGATACGTATCACATGTAATAACATAGAATGAATCAGCACAATTTCAAGGACTATCGACATCACGTTGTAATATGTGGCATTGTGCTACTAGTATTCTACGTATATCGATTCGATCCATTGAACCGTTCCAAGAACAATTCAATGTTTATGAAAATAATGGTTTTATAATCGACTTCAAAAAAAGCAGGTTATATTATTTCCAATCGTTCCTACCTAGGTATAATAGGTGTAATTTTCTTGGAATCACCAAATAGGTTTACTAGCGGCCGTCTAATAAGTCTGTCTTAAAATTATCTCTCCGAAATTAGCTGAAACTAGCCGAAACTCTCTCAAAAACATTGCAGGTTTCAATTTCAACAAAATCAGTTCAGTAATTTTGAGACATTACTTATAAATTTTTCAGGAAAAGTAGGATTGGGTTTTTTGTTTTCAAGTTAGTTAAGAGAGAGTTGGTTGGTTAATCTAGTAGATTATTTTACTAGGTTTTGGTATCAGGAGATAGGATTTTTTTTGCAGAGTTCACGCATCGGATGGGTACTAAGCTCTCCGCAGTGTCAGATGTGCTGGCATTAGCAGTGACCGAGAAGCGTTGTGTGAAGATATCCCTACCATTCCAAGAATACTTGTAAAAATTCTTCAATGTTTTAGTAACCCTGATTTATTAGATGTTTTTTGACAGTGACTTTAACAGTAAAATACATCATACGACATTGCAATGCTAAATTCTGGGGCATTGCATTTGCCATGGTAAGGCATATTACTTACCATCAAGTGTAACATCCTGTGCTAGTTTTTAATTGGATATTACCGCTTTCTGGCACACATCCAGTTATTTATATAACAAACAGTGTAAATATTATGGTTTCCGAGTTTACAAGGTCTTTACGTATACTTGTACAAAGTTACTGAGTTGGTAACCTAAACCTAAAGCCAGATGTACAATATGTCAAGATCCAAATGGAAATTTCATAAAACTAACATAACTACAGAATGTATGTTTAGACCCGGTTTCCACCAAAGCGGAGCTGTGTTTGAGTCACATTTCGTCATTTCGACATCCTTCCCTCATTTCTCCCCTCAGTTTCGGAGATGTCAAAATGACGAAATCTGATTAGTTACTCAAATACAGCTCCGCTTTGGTGGAAACCGGGCTTAACTGAACCCTGCTACATATTATTTGAATGCATAATGAAATTTTGTTGACTTTGCTGAACACCATTTGGAACCGAATTTTGACGTTTTTAAATTGGACACCGTCTAAAAAAAAATAAGTCATCACAAAGAAACTTGTAATTAATAATTTAAAAAAAAACCACCGTATAAGCGGGCGGGCGCTTAAAGTTATTGATACTAATGAAATGATGTATCTGAAGGGCCAGAACAAAGTCTGCCGGGTAAGTCAAGTTCCGGGTTCACAAGTACCGCAGTAAGGCAACTCATAAACATTTCATTATTCGCAATTACATTTAGAGTGCCTGTACGTATGTTTAATGATACTTTTTAAGTTCTTTATGACTGGAAAAACGTATAAAAATAAATTGCTTTGTTGTGTTTGTAATTTACGAGTATATTCTTGCTATGAATTATGATGCATTTGTACTTTTTAGCCTTAGTTATTCAAGAAATAACACATATTTATACCTATTCATGTTTTTTTTTCTCTCATTTCCGGATAACAAATGCCTTGTGGTATGACATAATATTGCAATTTTGTAAGACCAGGGACCCAGTAATGCTGCAGAATTCTGTATTGTTTTGACATTTTCATACGATGTTTGTATGAAAATATCAAAACAATACTGCAGCACTACTGCTATAACAGATGGTGGTATACCCTACCACCCTCCCTGGAGTCTGATTGCGTAAGAAAAACGTATTTATCGTGATCGTAATCGTTGGAAAATTCTGCCCCCTACCCCCCCCCCCCATCGTGGAACGAAGCAGCGGGCAGAATTTGTAAATGATGAATACGTTTTTCTTACGCTGGCTCTGACACGAGCAGGCATATCTCTTAAATCAGAACAACTTGCTTGTCTCGTCATTGCTATAAAAAAGACGCTACGATATCGGGAACTTTATTGGAGGAGACTGGTAACATTTAGGGCTTACTTCAAAGACTTTATTATAAATCGTTTTTTTAGTTTTCACGAGCGTTTAAACTAACGTTGAATCCTGCAACTCAATTTGGCTGGGGACCGCAGCGACGAAACCGGCCGTGTACTCTAGCTTGTAAACCATGTTTTGCGATTTGCGAAATATTACGCAACATTTGACACGGGTATTGACCGCGAATATGAAACTTATATGTGAGTATACGTAGAAGGTAAATAAGATTATTATTTGTTAAGTATACCTTTATATTATGTACTACCAGAAATTAGCTTTCATGTAAAATGAGCACTGCTCACATAAAACTGACATGAGCGAGGGATAACAATTGATCTGATAAGTTCTTAAGTAGGAATAAAGTTTCAAAAATTAATAGTTATTAAATATGGTACAGTACTAACATATATCTACATAATACCTATTATTACATAATACTTGAATAACAAAGAGACAACTTTGTACCTACACCTTTTTAAGCATACCTATTTCTATTGTTGGAGGTGTCCGAGATATGAAGTTGAAGTTTGGCATGATCAAGAAAGTGAGTTCAAAAGGCTGTCAAGATTTACAGGGCTTCCAAACGTTAGTTAAATCATTGATTCTGTCTCTGCTCTTTGAGACACGATTGCTGTATTCATTAGAATGTGTATGACATAGGATTAACAACTTCGTGCTAAATGTTTACAAAAAATTATGAGTCAGCATAACATACAGGTTTGAAAAAAAAATATGACCAATAAATGACTATTTTCAAATTCTTGCCCGTCTTTGGGTACAGATAACAGTACCCTAAAATATAATATCACATTTGTCAAAGGGGATTTTAGTTTCTTACAAATCCCATTGTGGATTTTACGACGTTAAAAATCCTATAACCAGTTACATCAGGGTAATAGCAAGTTAGATGAAGTGAAAGAGTAACATTCACATTTGGGAATAATTAATATTGTCTCAAGTTACTTATATAAAATATGAAATAAGATATAATATATAATATATAAATACGGAATATAAAATATGTTAGCTTATTAAAACTAGAGGCAGGGAGTATGTTTCTGGGAAAGAATGATGTTTTGCAATATTATCATAACACTACACTCTTCACCATTGTCTGGAGTGTGTGAGAAACATAAATATTATAAAGATTTCATAACAATATGATATCATGGTAGATGTATTACCTACATTTTGAATTTGTAACAGTCTCTAAAAAAATCTGGCCAAGTGCGAGTCGAACTTACCGAGAGTTCTGTAATACTACAGAAAAGGTAAAACCATAAGAATTACTTTTCTTATTGAACCAAAACCTATGAGGTATAAAAATAAATAAAAAACTGTGTTAGAATAAACAAATAACATCTTTTCATATGATAATTACCACTAATCATTTTTATCTCATTTTGATATTTCAACATCCCAGTTTTCCCTCCTTCAGATAAGATAATGATTTTCAATTTTTATGATTGCAATGACTACTCTAAGGTAGTGGCTTTACTAGTAGTACTCCAAGGACTTTACTAGTGAAGTAAAGGGTTGTCGACAGCCAGACAGAAAGTGATCCTGTTCCATTTTTAGGGTTCTGTACTTCAAAAGAAAAAAAACCGAACCCTTACAAGATCACTGTGTTTTCTTTTGAGACCCAGAACCCTTAAAATAATTTTATGCTGTGATGGAACTTACAAAGATGTACTACCAAGCTGTTCAGCATTCTCTGGTTGTACCACTTCTTAGTTAGTACAATTACATCTTCAGCTGTATTTTCACTTACCATCAGGTGAGAATAATAACTTCAAACTTCAGCAACAAACATAGTGAGTATACCCTTTTCATTCTGTTATCAGCAAATACAGGCAGTTTCATAACACTTCTCTGTGAAGCCTGCAAACCTGAACTCCTCATTTTGAGAAGAACACCCAATAGTTTACTGTAAAAAGGGGATAACAAAGAATAGTTATTGGATTCTTTACACTTACACCTTTGATACACTTTAGTTAAGTCAACATCCCATTGATGATACTCCAATTTAGGGCTAAACCAAGTGAGGCACGCAAACTACAGTATTATTAGGTAAGTAAGTAAATCTACATGCTCTAATAAGATTCTAAATCAAACACTAAATGATACGGCCCATATTAAAATCCTACAATAATCCAATTTAAGACTACCTTGTGAAAGAGCTCAAGTGGTCTATAGAAAAAAGCCGATTTTTAGAACTATCAAGCGACATCAAGCCAACGGCGTAAGAAAAACGATTTCGAACAAAACTATTCTTTTTTTAATTGATAATAATAAATATAGAGTTCTTAAACACTTTTACTTAATTCTGAACTAAATAACCTTTACAAAAACTGAATAATTACTGTTCTCTAAAGGCGACGTGGTAACTTGGTAAGATCGATTGGTTTATTTTTCATTTCATACTCGTTTTAATTAAAAGCAAGGCTAGCTTATTTTTAGTTGGTGCCTATCATACGCTTTAAGCAGCGTTGAGTTTATTTCAAAATATGTGAAAAATTGTTAAATTACTTACCCAAATAGCTGTCCAAGCGATGTAAGCTCTAAAATCTAACAAGCTGAAAAACTACTTCGTGAATAGTTAATACACGTTAAACTCGCGCTGCAATTAATAAAATGCTAAACAAGTCAACACAAAACGTAGATCACACGGGAGCACATCAGTCACAAGTAACAATTCAATAGTCCAACACATCTTTTTCTAGATTCTAGAAAAACTAGCTGCACTGTAGATTGCACCTTGCAAAAATATTCGAATTTTCGTAGGTAGTTCTTCTTGTAATCACAGGGCGCTGTCTGCTCGTTCGTAATTCGTTGACATTTCAACGTTACGTTCTGAAATTTGATGATTTTAAAATATAAAACTCAGAAACAATAATTACGAGCTAGTATCCGACAAAACTAAAAGTAAAGATTTCTCAAAATAACAAATAATTTGTATCACATCATTATTTAAACATTATTTCAAACACTTTGATTATGGGCCATGCTCAGTAGCCCAGTAGGTAGTAATAGTGTTCTGTGGCCATGCTCACTTTATCACGTGATCGCCACATAGACCGGCATAGACCTACTTTATCTCTATGGATTGGTAGGTATTTATTGTGACGACCTCCGTGGCGCAGGGCTTTCGGTTCCTGGTCTATGGCGCAGGGGACGCACGCTGGATTCGAGTGGGAGGTCGCGGGTTCGAATCCCGCCACGGGCCACTTCGGAATTTTATAATTTCTAAATTGGCTCAGTCTGGTCTGGTGGGAGGCTTTGGCCGTGGCTAGTTACCACCCTACCAGCAAAGACGTACCGCCAAGCGATTTAGCGTTCCGGTACGATGCTGTGTAGAAACCGTTGGGGTGACATAACTTACCCCTTCCAAGTTAGTACGCTAACATCTTCGGCTGCATCAACATTCAACCATCAGGTGAGAATGTGAGATCGCAGTCAAGTACTAACTTGCATGACGTAAAAAAAAAAAAAAGTTGCTAGGTCCATGGGTGTGTGATGTTCTGTGGTGAAGTAGGTACACGGAGCACAGAATATAATATTGAATATAGGGTTATTATATGTTCTGTGGTAATTATTAATGTTCTGTGGTTATTATGTACCTACGTGATTTACCCAAAGAGTATATAATCACTACGTTTATAATAATTAATAATATAGTGATCTGTGGAGTAAATAAACAAAGTTTTTGACATTTTGACTCTGTGATTTTGACTTTTGTTTTGCTGCAGCTTGGGGAAGTTTTTTCGCTGAGTAGGTTTTTAGGTACCTACTTTTATGTTTTTATTGTTAGTATTGTGTGCTAGTTAGAAGTTTGCTGCAGCTTGCACCTTTTAATTTACCCAGGTACACTGACTTATTTAACAGACTATACCGAAAAATTTTCAATTGGGTTTTCACCAGTGGACGTAGTGATTCATGAGAAAGGTTCATGGTGGTTCATGCATATTATCTACGCAACATATCTAAATTCTAAAATAAACGAATTCCACGCGGACGAAGTCACGGACAATATCATAAAAAATTTCTTATGTGACAAATATAAGTCCTGCACAATTAAATTTTTTGGAAAAAAATTGATTTAAAAAGGAATTTTGTTCCTTTTCAGACACCCCGACGTTCTTTCTCCAGCCGCCAATGGCGACACTGCGAACGGGTCGCCTCTTACAGGAGATCAAAACGCTAGATGCCAATCCCCCATGGGGGATTGTGTGTAAACCAGAGGAGGATGTTATAGATGTGTTGCGGGTCAAAATGCTGGGCCCCCTAGGATCCCCATACGAGGCAGGGAAGTTTGAGTTAGTTGTAAACATCCCGGACAGATATCCCTTCCAGCCACCTCAGGTTAAGTTCGTCACACCGGTGTACCATCCAAATATTGATAAAGGTTTGTTTGCTTTGTACGCATATTCTTCTTGTATAAGGGCAAGTAATCTTATAGAGGTAGTTCTATGTTCTGCAAAATCATTGCTTAGGTAATCTGCTAGGTTTGACTGGATTCATACACATTTGGAAGAACTCTGCAGGCATTCAGGTTTTTAACAACATTGAAAACTGCCACAAGTGTTCATTTATCTCAAGAGGTCCCTCCTGGGATTCAATCCTCCAATTTCTGATAAGGGGCCACACGTCTGAACCCCACTGTGCTACCAATCTTCTTTGTAAAATTCTCTAATCCCTCTTATATATATGTAAGACATTGAGGATCTCCAAAAACAAACAACAAATTGTTTCTCTGAAAGTACAAAGCTTTGTTTTATTAACAAGTCTTTACAAAAGTTATTATCAAGTTACGACAATTACACTTCTATCTCACCTGAAAGTACAAAGAAACAACATTTAAAGTTCACTAAATATCGAGTCCTCAATCACATTCTTTCTATTAGTTTTTATAACAATAAAATGCACAAAACAATCTGCGCGTCCCACGCCATTTTAAATCATAGACACAGATCAATATCATAGCCGACAGACAGCTGATACGCGAAGCGCGGCAAATTCAAATGAATGAAATGTCACTCATTTCATTACATCTCCCCCCCTAAGAGCGAAAATTCTTTCGTCTTGTGTATGTTACCAAACTCTTGATAAAGGGCTCGATTGTTAAAATTTTTTGTGTATGTTTAGTAGGTCTCAGAGTGGGTTGTAAGCAATTTTTCATATCATATTGCATAATGGCAAAAGAACGTTTCCCGGGTCAGCTAGTATAATAAAATTAACACTAACTTATTCTTCATACAGCATGTATCGCAAAAAAAAACACATTTCATAACCTGAGCCAATTATGCATATTTTTTTTTTACAATTGATAGGCTTGCGCTTGACCACAATCAGGTCCAATGGGCAGAAGATGAGGTCTAGGATGGAGCGCGCTTGCCTAGAAAATGCCTATTCACTCTTCTCTTGAGGGACCCAGATTGTACTTGGCTGGGAACACGGAAACTGGAAGGGTATTCCACACCTTAGCGGTTCGTATCAGAAACATGGAAGAAAAACGTTACGTTTGAGTACGCTGGACATCAACCACATAAGGATGCATAATGACATCGAAAATGCTGAAAAAAACTCTATTTCCATCATCCTTACCTCGTAACCGTCTTGCAATGTTGTAAGCCACCAAAACTTTATACTCGAGCACTTTTTTTTCTTTTTAAGGTGGCAGAATCTGTATGAACATGCTGAAGATGCCTCCCAAGGGCACTTGGCTGCCGACTACAAAAATTGCAGACCTCCTCATTGCAATACAGTCTCTGCTTGCCAACCCAGAGCCTGACGACCCTCTCGTGCTGGACATAGCGGATGAATACAAATATGATACAGAACAGTTCTTGGAGAATGCCAGAAAACATACTGCACAGTATGCTGTATGTAGTAAAGATCACCATCAATCAAGTTTAACATCTTGACTCATCATCAGCCCATTTATGAGCAGGGAGTAGATTGTATGAGATTCATTAAAACTTCTCAAACAGCAGTCAAAATGTCTGCAAAGGAGAATGACCAAAGGTGGTATCAAGTTTTCTCATGAACCAAAACCAAAATGGTCTAAGAAAATAAAATAGTGTTTTTTAAGAAGAGAGGCACTAAAAATTTGTTTTCCATATCCGGAATTTAATTTTGCATACAAAAAGTTACTTTCTTTGCGATGCACATTTTGTGTCACACTGATTTTACTAAAGAGTACTACTTCTTTGTTTGCCTATAACTTTAGAATCCGGATATTAATTAAAAAAAGTCACCATCAATCAAGTTCAACATCTTGACTCATCATGAGCCCATTTATGAGCAGGGAGTAGATTGTATGAGATTCATTCAAAATTCTCAATCGGCTGTCAAAATGTCTGCAAAGAAGAATGACCAAAGGTGGTATCAAGTTTTCTCATGAACCAAAACCAAAATGGTCTAGGAAAATAAAATAGTGTTTTTTAAGAACCATTGGCACTAAAAATTTGTTTTCCATATCCAAAATTTAATTTTGCATCAAAAACTTACATTCTTTTCGATGCACATTTTGTGTCACAGTGATTTTACTAAGGAGTACTTCTTGTTTGTTTGCCTATAACTTTAGAATCCGGATATTAATTAAAAAAAGTAATAATTGTAGGAGTTAATGTGGAGACCGTAGTCTATAAAAAATAAAGTTTGGGTTTGATTCAGCTTGATACGGGAATCCATACATTCATGGTCATTGTCCTTTCTCTGCATAGTGAGAAAATGTTACCCCAAAAATGTACTTTTTTTTTACATTAATCAAAATTTTACTGCCATGCAAAAAGGGCTTCTCATGAATTACCTATTGCAGTTTTTCTATGAATACTTGGGGTGTCTAAATGAAATGCAGCAAGTTTGTTATTTAAAAAATGAAAAGAGCTTTAAATTCACAATTCACAAATTAATGGTGATAATTACATTGATCTAACTGTTACCTCATAGGATAATTGTTTCATAAAATATATGTTTAAAACTGTTGTACTTGTAAGCATTATTCTGTAAATTTTGTCTAGTTTTGTAATAAATTCTTATTAATGATAATAACTCATTTCATTTTGCATTTAGTTTTTCAAAAATAGTAGACTAGATTACATAGACAGGATAGGAATAAATCTATTTAAACTAAAGATTTTCATTGTTATCAAAATGATTCTTATGAACAGTATATTTTCCGCATATTTAATCTATTTATTATTAACATCTAATCCATTTATGTGGAATCTATTCATTCAACTTCTATAACGCACTGCACTCTTTAGGCTTCGGCTTCGTCGAAAGCTCGTTTTTCACATAGTTGTAGAACGGATAGGGGGCAGGTTGATTCAACCAATTTCCACTTGTAGCCATTCAGAACATTTTCAAATAAAATGATTAGGTTAGCTGAAAAAGACGGCCTAAGAGTTTACTATTATTTAATCTGGTGTAGCAGAGTTTGTTGGAGTGCAAATACAAATTAATAAAATAACGCAATTTTCAAAATACTTTCGCTAATAACAACATAATCCTATTGGACTTATACTGCGTAAGGTGTTGCGGCCCTACCAGCCCGCGAAATTCATTTTTATTTAGTTTTTCGCAAATATTAGACTAACTACACATTGTAGATTTATGGCAATGCATTTTGCGGGCCTACTTTTTATGCATCTACACGTTTTTAATAGAAACTTTGCTCGAAAGTTCCCACTTATCTCATATTGGTTCCCGAAAGATAATTTTTTGCAGTTTCCCAGATTTCGAGCTATTGGGAACCAATATGAAGTAAATGAGTATTGTTGAGCAGAGTTATTATTAAAAACATGTAGATGCATAAATGTTGTGCCCGCAAAACTCATTGCCATTAGCCTTCGATGTATAATTAGCCCACTATGAGCGAAAAACTAAATAAAATTTGAATTTTCGCACCCGGATGGTACCCATCGCTCTTAACCTGAGAGAAAACGATTTCAGTGTACAAGTTTTCCTTTAATTACAAGTTTTCCTTTAATTTTGCATGCAACATATTCAATAATACTTTTGAATAAGCCCATTTAAAATTACCAAACTTCAATCTTAATTTCAACCCGTATCTGTACTGGTCTCGTCTCCAGAACTCGCACTTTCGGTTTCTGAAGAGCTACTGCTTTTGATTTTCTTCCCAGTTCCAGAAGACTGCATTTCTGATTCCGCTTTATCTGCCTTTTTCTTAGGTTTCTTTTCCTCGCTAGTTGTAGGTTTTAATGTTTCGGTGGAGACCGTTGCAACCATTTTTGATTCTATTTTGGTTTCCGATGGGAACTCGTCGTCTTCTTGGACTGGTTGTTTTGTGAGTGCCGCTTCAGCTGCAGCAAGTTTATATGCTTCTGGATATTGTGTGCTGAAAAGAAAGGAAAAAATTCATAAATGATTGCAAAATCCTTTATAAAACTTTTAAACTACATAACACTTATAAGTAAATAATAGATATACTTGAAGCAAACAGTCGTTGCCCATAGGGAAAGAATTCTTTTGCAATATAGTACTGTAGTGTGAGGCATTATTTGAAGATAAGCATCTTCAAATAATGCCTCATAATAGGTGATGAATATTTATGGTTCTTGACTAAAATTTCACCTGGTTTGTAACAATGCAGCGAAAGATGTAATTTTGAAGAAAGCAGTATAGCTCCTATTGGTTGCTACACAGCATCATGCTGTTAGATTGGAACAAGATGGAGTTTCTTATCTCTAAATCCAATAAGGCCTGCCTAGTGATGAGCTTGGGTCATGAATGCGGAATCATAGTAATGATTTGCATATAATCACCTGAGCTTAGTCTTAATAGCCCTTATCTTCTTGAATATGAAGTTCAGGTCCTTCTTCATGTCCAGTAGCAGCTGTGTATGTTTCTTGAACTCCACCGAGGCAGCACGGAGTCTGCTGGCCGACAGCTGGTTGCAGTTTGTCAGCATCTCTGTAGTCTTTTCGAACCTTTGTAACCTGGAAAACAAATTCATAATAAGAGCATAATTAAATCAATCAACTATTGTTGTGAATCTCACAACAAATGACCACAGATATCACCACCGCCTTAATCTGTGGTCATCAAAATTACCAGTGGCGGCAACACAGACACATAAGACATTGACAGTTACAGTGACAGTGACAGTGACAATATAAAACATACTTCTTTTCATATAAATTCAAATTTCAAAAAAGTTCAGTGTGCTAACGACGAACAAAAAAGACACAAAAATCTTCACGAACTGCTCGCCCTTCAATGAACCCAGCGGAAAATATTCCTCGCAACCATCCAGAGGTAACAACTATTCTAGATTAAATGGAAATGTATGCTTTCTGCCATTGAATATTACTTCTCAATGTATTCAAGGTACATAATTAATTAAATATGTATGTTGATAAAAATGAGATGCAGAATAGTCAGTTAAAGAATACCTCCTCGCCAACAAACTATACTTACCTAACATATTTATTAAATTTACATTCAATAAATTTATAAAAAAAAGCATTTGCAGTGCCAGAATTTGCTTAAACATGTCATTGACTAACCCTTGACCCTACTGTAGGAAGCTATCATGTCACAAATACATCATTGTGAGGCAGCATAATAAAGCATTGGGTTGAGTAGTTAAACGGCCACAAAAAAATCGGATTGCAAAGTAGCCGAGAATTTGCGTATGTGTGTGCGTTTGCATTTTCTTATTTTTTCTAGTGGATAGCGCTCCGTAGAAAAAATAAGAAAATAATAAATGTCTGCTCATATCGTCAGTATTACAAAATGAAGCTTACATAGTTTTCTGAGCTCGAATAATTGACTCAACATCAGTTTGGTCCACCATTCCAGCGAGCCCCTGAACGAAAACTTCTGGAGCCGAGTAGTTCTGGAAGCATTCTATTGAAAAATCACTCTCAGGCGTATCGTTTGCCATCATACATTTATTATATTAGCAAAAGACTAATTTGGAAATTCGCTCTTCAAGTACAAAACTGCAAAACGCAAAGCAAACAAAATTTGAAATGTTTAGAGTTTAGACGTCAAATTGACATTGACTTTGACACATCACAGCTATGCAGTAGTGTTGCCCACTCTAACTTTTCAACTTGTAACTTTACCGTAACTACCGATTTTTAAATGTATAATATAATAATTTGATTGAAATTCAAGAAATATAATTATATAGGATAGGTAAACGAATCCATAAATCATATTATGAGAAATATGGGGCTTTTCGCGAAAACAAGTACAATGTGCAAAATATCATCAATTTCCTAATTCAGTCCAAATTACTAGTTTGAACATGAAGGAGAAATACACACATGCTCAAAAACAACATTTCACCTTCGTCAATTTGTAAGAAAATAATAATATTATTGAAAATAAATAATAAATGATTATAAAAGTGTATTTTTATTGTAGTACTAGCTGTTGCCCGCGGCTCCGCCCGCGTGATATACGATTTTTTTTACATATACCGTAGAATTCCTTGATTTTCGCGGGATTCTGGTGTGATGTTGTACAGAAACCTGTTCTTACTTCGCACGGGTTACCTTGTGGTGATTTTGAAAACTCCTTTTTTTTAATAAAAAATATAAAGTTTCATTAATACGTAGTTGAAAGATCAAATCTTTTCATTGTGATTTTTATTCTGAAACCACGAAATATTATGTCAAAAATTATTAAATCATGTGAAAAGTTGTACCTACTGGTGGTAGAAATCTTCTTTCAGAGTTCGGCCGGGTAGGTACCACTGGGATAAAATACTTTACTAACAATAATCCCCAGCCCAACATAAGAGTTGAAAGATCAAAAGGACGATTTTAACGGTCGATATTTCGACCCAGTGGCACAGGTTGTACCAATGTATCGAAATATCGACAGTTAAAATCGTCCTTTTCAGTGTGATTTTTATTCTGAAACCACGAAATATGTCAAAAATCAATAAATCATGTGAAAATTTGTACTGGTGGTACAGCTCTTCTTTCAGGGTTCGGCCGGGTAGGTACCACTGGGATAAAATACTCTACTAACAATATTCCCCGGCCCAACATAAAAGTCATTTAAAAATCTTTTCTTCATCTCAATACAATCCAAAATATCCGAATGGGCAATGGCTATATATTTCTTTACGTATAAAAAGACCTATGACATTCAGTCGGTTAGGATTTGTGAACTATTATTTTACCCTTTCCATATTGCGGATGATAAAAAAAGACGCGGCACTCCGGGAATGTCGACAGAAGTGAAAACTTTAATCTGTTCATGTAATGGTTCATGTTTTAACAGTGCCATCTTAATATAAAGTCAAGGAACAGTACATTACATGACAATTAATTATTATTAACAAAAATTCGGTAGTACCTCTCTCCAAGTCTTACATTCAAGTTCCACATAATTTGTAGAGATGGCGCGATACGGTATAACGTGGTGATAAATTCATGATTTTTGTTCACCCTAAAAGTGAAAAATCTTAAACCATACAAAATCTTGCTGTTGCCCGCGGCTCCGCCCGCGTGATATACGATTTTTTTTACATATACCGTAGAATTCCTTGATTTTCGCGGGATTCTGGTGTGATGTTGTACAGAAACCTGTTCTTACTTCGCACGGGTTACCTTGTGGTGATTTTGAAAACTCCTTTTTTTTAATAAAAAATATAAAGTTTCATTAATACGTAGTTGAAAGATCAAATCTTTTCATTGTGATTTTTATTCTGAAACCACGAAATATTATGTCAAAAATTATTAAATCATGTGAAAAGTTGTACCTACTGGTGGTAGAAATCTTCTTTCAGAGTTCGGCCGGGTAGGTACCACTGGGATAAAATACTTTACTAACAATAATCCCCAGCCCAACATAAGAGTCTGTTAAAAATCTTTGCTTCATCTCAATACAATCCCAAGTATCAGAATGGACAATGGCTATATTATATTTCTTTACGTATAAAAAGAATTAAGACGGTCAATCGGTTAGGACCAGTTAAGACCTGAGAGTTAAAAATATTTGTGAACCATTATTTTACTCTTTCCATGTTGCGGATGATAAAAAAAGACGTGGCACTCTGGGAATGTCCACAAAAGTGAAAACTTGTCTCAACAGTGCCATCTTAATATAAAGTCAAGGAACAGTACATTACTTGACAATTAATTATTATTAACAAAAATTCGGTAGTACCTATCTCCAAGTTTTACATTCAAGTTCCACATAATTTGTAGAGATGGCGCGAAACGGTATAACGTGGTGATAAATTCATGATTTTTGTTCACCCTAAAAGTGAAAAATCTTAAACCATACAAAATCTTCTGCTAAGCATATTTATTTACGGCTGTAAGGGTACTCCAGTCTGACTTGAGCCCTTACGTCCTAGCCATAGGTGCTTGTCCATTCCGAGTTTCAAGTCACCTACTTGAACTCATCGATAAAGGTTCTGATGTCTATAATTTCTGAACTACAAAAGTGATGATGATAAAATTTATACGGAATAATCTTTAAAGAACCTCCTTTCTCACAAAAAAAGAATGAATGAAATCGGACAACGGGTTAATGAATTATAACTAAATACACATTTTGACTTTGATGCCGTCTTCCAGGGAAACCATGATGAATTCCGGGACAAAAAGTATCCTATGTCCTACCTCGGAGTATGAACTATAATCATGTCAAGTTTCATTTAAATCCATCCAGCGGATTAGCCGTGATGCGCGGTCGTGAAACAGACAGACAGACAGACAGACAGACAGACAGACAGACAGACAGACAGACAGACAAAAATGAAACAAATTACAGTTTTGGCTTCAGTATCGACTAAATAGTGTCCTCCAACAAAAATTTTCAAAATATCTCCAATGTACAGAATTCGACCCTTTACAGTTTTATTATAAGTATAGATTAATATAATTTAAGGAGCGACTTGGCCTAATCCGTGAATCTCCAGTTCAAAAGGTATTCCTAATCTCTGAAGACCTATATCCGAATTTTTTCGCCACACTAGTTTCGGTATAGTTTTGACCTTTTCTTTGTTAAAAAGTCTTTCCTTTTGCTGAAAAGTTAACGGTAAAATTCGTTTCCCTTTTTTAACCCTCAGGATATTCCTAAGATTTTTCTTGGAACTAAGAACCGCATTGTATATCCTTTTGGGGACAAAAATATAGTTGTTCTTCTCATTATGAGCCACAACTTTAGCTTTACTCTCCGCTCCAAACAAAATTCCCTCAATTTTTTGTTCAAGAGCATCTTCTTTGATTTCTCCACGTTTATATTTCAATTTAAGATTTTGTAATTTTCTTACTTGAGTTGGTGTAACATGTTTTAGGTTTATAGCTTTCAGTTGCTTATTGCTCTTTACGAATCTCATAACTTTTGTAATTAATTCCTCTTTCATTACTTCGTAAAGTGTAAAGAAGTCCCCCAATGAAATAACATTAGCAGTCCTCCCAGTTTTGGTTTCCTCGGCGATAAATTTATCGTATTTTTGAAAAATATTTACAAGCATTTCTTCATCTGCATCGTCATTTTGATCATCTAGTATAACGACGCCTTTTCTAGTGAGGTCAATTATTGAATCCTCATTTCTAAAAAGCTGTTCCAAATCAGATTTGTCTAGAATGATCACGTCAAGGTTGTCGTTGACTTTAATCCTTTTGTTGTTTATCAATTCATTTTTATTAAGTCTATCTTTTCGGCCAAAAATAATATTATGCTTGTTGCTTTCTAAAGCATTATCATCTTCATATATCTCTTGTTCTATGTCAACGTCATCATCATCTGTATCTACTTTCTTTATTGTATCAAAATATTTATCACCTCTGTCTTTCATGATATCATCCTTATGATCACGTTTATTTTCATCAACTTTATTACCATCATTTCTCCCTTCATTTTCATACAGAGGTAGTAGCTCATTTATTTCATTGACAACTCTGTCTACTTCATCTGCTAAATTATCTTCTCTAGAAGCACCGCACCGGGGTCCATTACATCCACATCTACCAATTTTGCATGCATTTTCTGGACCTGTCCTTGTTATATGATCTTGAACGATTCTCTTGTTTGGTTTCAAAAACAAATTCATAGTCTGAACATTCATTAAATTAATTAATAAACTATTAAGTAAATGACCACCATGATTGGAATTTCCAAGTTTATGTCTTGAATGGTAAAGTATCTTTGAATTAACTTCGTCGTTCCTGTCTTTGCTTGGTGCATTTAATTCGTCGACGATCTCTTTCAAAGCTTCAATAGTATCTTCAGTTTTGACTGCATTTAATACTAATGTCGATATTGTAAAAATAAAAAGTTGTTTTTCGATCATCTTTATAGAATTTTATTAATTAAACAAAAATTATGTATAATGCATAATCCTTTGTAAATTGTAACCAAGTAAAATAAGAAATGAGAATGGCTTTTGAAGTTCCCTCGTTAATGAAATGTTAAACTATGCATGAAATTGCTTGGCTAAGATTAGAGATTTTTGATTGTTTCAACATGCGTGAACATCGATTTGAAAGAGAATTTGTTATGTTGCTGTATGTATACATTTCCTATTTGAGGTAGGTTTGAGCTCGACGTCAATATTGCCTGATGGAAAGCAACAATCACATGGCTGGAACGCGCTTGCTTAAAATTGCCCATTTACCCATCTTGAAGTTCCCAATAACATAGGTTCATGGTTGTTTTATGAATAGTATAGACATTTGGTAGCTTTTTAATTCCCATTTTTATTTACCTTTGACTCGTCACAAAGTCTTGAATTTGATTTCCAGTTGCGTTGATGAAAAGCAGTCATCGAATCTCGGGAGGAAAAAATTGTTAGATCGGTAGTGGGAAACTTCTTACGTAGCGTGTCATTAACACCTTTAATAAGCTGAAACTTGGGAGTATGGAAAGTGTTTTAGAGAGCATGGTCGTCGGTCCACGTGTGTTCAATTTAAATTCAGTGCGTTCCAAAACTACAAGATGTAACGTTGCACTGCATTGTATTTAAAAAAAATGATTAAAATAATTTTTTTAACGTTGATTATTTCAGTCTAAATATTGCTATGATAAAGCGTCTAGCAAGTTATCGAATTTAAAACGAAAAAAGTTCCTAAATGTAGTCTCTCCTCCTTTTCAAATAAGAGTCCTAATTCTTATTTGAAGAGGAGGAGAGACTTTAAAACCCGGTTTTCACCTACACTTTGGTAGAACCGGTTCTAAGGACAAGGTCCGGTTGTAAGTAGCGGAAAAGCAGACACAACAAAGTCGTATAAATAACGGTGTAATTTTTTCTTTAGATGTACGCATAACTATAAAAAGCTAAGTAAGTTAAAGAAAACTAATAAATAACATTAGCAGTCCTCCCAGTTTTGTTTTCCTCGGCAATAAATATATCGTATCTTTGAAAAACTCTTACAAGCATTTCTTCATCGGCATCATCATTTTGATCATCTATAACGACATCTTTTCTAGTGAGGTCAATTATTGAATCCTCATTTCTAAGGTTTTCCAAATCAGATTTATCTAGAATTACCACGAACAAAATATGTTGGCAACAAAATATGCTTCGGTTTGTTCGCAAGAAATTCTGGATCCTTGAAGTCTCCTGTATTTAAAGTAATCTGTGTTGGTCTCGCTTTAGTTGTTAAATCCCACATAACATAACTCAGTGTTCTCTATAGTATAGGAAGCCGTTCAGAAGGAGATTCCCCGTACCAAAAAAGGTTAAAGAAAAAAACTTATTCATAGTTTTACAAGATTTTTAATTTAATGGCGCTTGTAAGAACCCTTCAATCTTCATATCCAAGGGAAACGCGTAATGGAACAATATTTCTCTCTCAGGGTCCATCGCAACACGTCTGGTTTTAGTATCACCGTGCAATCTGTCAACGATGCCTTGCAAACGGCTGCGTCTTCGAAAATCAACATCATTTGTTCTTTTCAAAACTCGATAATTATCATCATCCTTATTTTTTCTTCGGAAAGATCCATATTGACTATCATCTTCTTCAAAATTGCCATCATTTTCAAATGCTCGTAGATTTGTGTTGAAATCTTCGACATTCCCACCTTCGCTGTCCATGTTATCGTGATAAGCGAATTCCTGATTGCGCCTTAAACTTCTAATTTTGTTTATTATTGTATTAGCTAAATTATTGACGTGGTCCTCCAGTTTCTCTTTGATTCTGTGTCTTAAAATGTTCCGGCCTGTATCAGTCTCCAATAGTTTCGGCCAAGGTAGGTCTTTAGGTTCCATTTTGTTTTTGTCTTTTTTCTTCCTGTGTTTTGGGTTGTTTCGTCTTCTGTACTCTCCGGACTGAGGGTCGAGGTTGGGTTCTAGGTGCTTGGTTTGCCGCATAATAAGGTTGGTGATGTCAAACCTGTCGTTCTCTCCGCCGAAAGTGACATCGGGTCTCAGGCCGGTCGGAATGGCGTATTGGCAGAGTGACGAAACGATGATGGAGAATAAAACAATGATAGTGAATTTCTAAAAGGGATAGGCAAAATATCATAAAATTATTAATAATTATAAAAACCAATACAGTTGTATTATTTAAATCCGTTACTATTATTTAACGTGCTTTCTGAAGACTAATAAATTGCAATTATTCTGTAGCTTTATGTCGTAGGTACTTATATAAATTGACTTGACTTTTTGTAGGTATAAAGTTCAGTAAATTTTATAGAAATTAACAAAGATTTAAATCTATGGAAATTAAGTAAAAGCACGCTAGGCAAGTACATATACATACCGACAATGACATGGTAATATTTTCGTTTTTGTTTTTAGTTTAAATATAGTTTGTTAACGTGAGTTTGGCGTAAAGATCGTGTAATTTAACCTACGGTAGTTAAATTTGCAGTCATCAATATACTGATGAGAAAATTATAAATGTCAATTTACAATTTTACGGTTAATTTACAATCTTGCGTTTATTTTTTTATAGGCTCATGGCAAGTAGGTACAATATACGTCGATGGCTCATGGTAAGTTTCTGACGAAAGAAATAGTTTAATTCTCGATTTTAAATGGGTCTGACTGACTTGTTTTAAAATTCATCGCACAGTTTAAACCCCCACATTGAAAGGAGAAGATGGGCCACGACCTATATTCTGTAAAATTGATACTTGCAGTGATAATGTGAATTCTGTAAAATTTATACTTGCAATGATAATGGAGAGAATGTTCAAGAACTCCACAACCTTGTACCTCCTTCAGCTTACTACCACAGAACCGCAAGACGTCGAGAGATGTGGCATTCTTATGTTGATGTCCAGCGCACTCGAACGAAACGTTTTTCTTTCACGTTTCTGATACGAACCGCTAAGGTGTGGAACACCCATGCAGCTTCCGTGTTCCCAGCCAAGTACAATCGGTTGCCTTCAAGAGAAGAGTGAAAAGGCATTTTCTAGGCAAGCGCGCTCCATCCTAGACCTCATCATTTCTGCCCATCAGACGTGATCGTAGTCAAGCGCGAGCCTATCAATTATAATAAATAGATATAAGGGTCCAGATTCTACATCTTACCTCTATTCTCGTAGGTAACCATCCGCTAAGAATAGATTTTCCAAAACTCAACCCTAAAGGGTAGATTAACTGAAACTCACGGGAGCAGATCTGTGGCTCTACAAAAAAGTATTTTTTTTTTGCGAAGACAGTTTTTTATTACATGTATGTATAATGTATTGGTATTCAAAACCCAATGCAACGTTTGCGGGGCTACATCACATTACAGGTATTGGTTGGAGCGCTCTGAAAAAATGCAAATGGCGCATCGTGACGTCACGTCCGTCGCGTCAGCTGGCGCGCGCTGATGTCGTTATAATTGCCGCTCGCGTTTTATTCCGCTTTCAGAACCCCTAGTACCGCAGCTGTAGCAGAAGCCGAGAGTTTCGAATTCGTGTGTCTGTTTGTCCGTGTACAACAGACCTGTCAATCGGACTCTATGGCATCTACATAAAATTTTCTTTCTACTGTCTAACGCTTCGAAAACCAAGAAAAGTGGATGGAAATAAAAAACAGAATAAGGAACCAAAGCACCGCTAAGAGATTTGGAGATCCGGCGCGATGCTATGTAGAAACGGTTAGAGGTAACGTCTTATTTCTTCCGAGTTAATACGATAACATCGTCGGCTGTGTCTTTACTTCTCATCAGTGCCATTCTGCATCGTTCAGTTTGTTAGTTAGTAATAATAACCCTCACTGAGTCATTAAGTAAGAAAACGGAGGCGAAAAAGTTATATTTGGATTCTTTTTGCACAAATTAGCAACTAGGATGGTATGTTGACATGACACCATATCAATTATCAACCTAAGTTGGTAAATGTGGAGAAAGAGTAGAATGCAGAAATAGGATTTTGCCTCGGTTTTCTTAGTTAACAACATAGTGAGGGTTGCTAACAAACTAACTGAACGTAAAGATTCAGCCCACAGGTGAGATCGAAGTCAAATTGTAAATGGTAGTGCGTAAAAAACACTAATTTACGATTACTTCTTTGATGGCTTACATATCTCATAGACAATAGGCCTTATAATGCATGCATAAGTATGTAAATCTCTCTCAATTTGTTGAACCAGAATCAAATTGAACCAAAGTCAATGATGTAGCTCACGTAAGTGGCAATGACAGACGTAGGGGCCTAAGTTTTGGGGAAAGCGTTATATCGAAGCGGCTCAGGACAAATACTGTAATGATATCCGTGGTACAGGTGGTAAATCTTTGCAGCACGCCTTTTCCAGCAGTGGACGTCCGTCGGCTGAAAATACCGAACAAATATAATAGTACCTAACTCAGCCTAAGCATCCAGCCGTAGCTAATATACGAGTATAACGAAGTAAGTTCTGTGAAGGAGATACTAGTACCTATATGCACGAAATCTGGAGCTTGCTAGATAGATGCTTGGAAAATTATTTCCAACTCGATGCAACCTTCCACCAAATACTAAAGTACCAATTACGAGTTACGACTTAGTAAGTACATTTCGTAGTATACTAATCTGTACTAAGGGTGCCCACCGCAGCATCTGCGCTGCGATCATAAAAACGACAACTGTTTGTATATTTTGCTGGTTAAAATTATAGTTTGGCATGTGTTTAATTAGTTAACTTGTTGTCAGCTTCAGCTGAATCCTGCCAGCGATCATTCGCTACATTTTTACGAAAAAAGTCAGCAAAGCATCGTCGAATGTTCAAAATCTCGTAATGTGCAACTTTCATCTTCTGTTTCAATGTTTTAGGGGATTAATCTACTCTGTTATTTTTTTTTTTTCAATCAATCAATCAATCAATCAATTTATTTTATTTTCCCAATCACATATAATTACATTACATTTTAATATTATATATTGAAACAGTAAAAAGTGGGGGAACTGGTGCTTGAGCTAGGTGAGAAACCTGTGTTTCAAGTCACCAGGCCCTTTCCCGAATATTTTGACACATACAAAACAATACATTTAAAATTGAATATTGGTGAGTTCTCAATGATGATGGGTTCTGTACCGTAGCAGTGGTCGATATCATTGCACTGGAGCAGAAACTGCGTAGAATTACTTTACCATCCCGTTCCCGTTTGAATGTCACTGTATACAGTAGAGTCGGCGACATTTGACATCGGATTCTTAGTGCATTGCAGTGCATCCTGTGATATTGGCATTGCAATGCAACTTCGGGGGACTAACTGCAATTGAAATATGAAGGCGCATAATTTAACATCAGGCAGAAATTTTGGAAAGTCGTACTTCGCTAAGAAACCAACAATATAAAAGGAGCCTTGTGTGTAAATGTTATGCCATTAGACCAAGGGGTTTATGACAGTAAGTCAGCCCATGTTATAGTTGTACGTGTGACCTATTGTAATGGGTTTTACGAGGCACCACCACGCAGCGACACCTGTCCAAACCATAGCGTGTCGTTACCATAACCACCATAGAAGCCAGTTGTGATAACAACTCCTCACTAGATCGTTGTTCTGAACAAAAGTATAATAATTGGTCAAGTACAAGTCAGACTCGCGCATAAAGGGTTCTGTTCCATTATCTACCTATATAACGTAGTAAGGTGATGATACAGAAGAAAAAAAACATACAGTCGAATTGAGAACCTCCTCTTTTTTAAGTCGGGTAAAAAGGCCCAATTACCTTTTAGGCTTCTACTTATACATGTGGAGTAATAATGGGTTTACTGGATCATCGACCAAAAACAAGCAAAAGATTACGTTTGTTGTATGGGAACCTCTTTTAATCTTTATTTTATTCTGTTCTTTGTAGAATTTGTCGTTATAGCTACAGCGGAAATAAAACATATTCTGGGAAAATTTAAGTGTGTAACTATTATGCCTCAATAGCTTCATCCTGGTGACAGACAAACGGTATTTTTGTCAGACGACGACTATTTTTAACTAGTATGAAAAACTAGCATTATTTGTTCGCGGCTCGTCTCACGTGAAAGAACCATAGATTTTCCCGCGATAAAAAGTAACAATCATACACACATACTTATTCAAACATCGCTTTTATAATATCTGTGTAGTTATTTGGAAAACGTCATAACCTACACCTTGTGCCGCCTTCACCTTTTCCACTGGCGGGCTGATGGGCTTCACACACCTGTGAGAAGCTTAAATAAATGCACAAAGTCCCACATAAACACATTAAAATGGCAAACTGTAACGGCGGCCATTTTTCGGTTATGTCGGTCGTTAGACACAGGGCCCAGGTGTCGTATTAGTGTACCCAACTGATGTCATTTGGACACTCGAGTGGTAAAGGCCATGTGCACTAGTAATTACTATAATTAAGCGAATGTGTGTATGTTTGTTACCATTAAAGCAATCTTAGAATGGAATGGATAAGTCAATATGGATTTAGATACCTACCCCTTCAGCCTCATCCAATCGATCAATTTTGCTGCATTCTCTTCTCAACAGGAGGCATATTATACCCTAAGGTATAGATTGAATCAAACAGGCCCATTTCTAAGAATCCTGTTTGTAAGTAGTGTTTAAAAAAAATTACATTGTTTTGAATTTTTACTTACAAATTAAATCATCATTGGGTATATAAAAGTAACGACAGGGTAAAGTTTTAAACGGGAAAATCCTTAAGGAACATATTATCTCATAAAAATCACCCATTTCGGTAAACAGCCATTTCTACTCGTAATAGTAAAAACTACTGTGCTGCGATTTAACGCTGTTGTAAAATCCGTTTTTTTCGAGGGTGTCTCGATATGATAATATTTTCCCGTAGGTGTGATAGAGTTTTAGTTACGTTTTGAGATTTCAAACTCATGTTTCTTTCACACTTCTGTCGGCGACTGTACCAAACTCGTTAAAGCGAGCACCGATGCAAAATTGCATTAGAATTTACGTTGTGATACGTACTTAGTCGGATACCCGCGTTTTGGAAGGTAGGAAATTAATAGTTTAGTGGTTAAATAAATTCCAGCGGTTCGGGGTTCCCAAAACCAAATCTGATTTTCCGCTGCCATGTGTGATTAATTACCCTGGATATGTTTGTAACTATAGCTTTTTAATGCGGAGTCTGGAAATTCGTAGCGATTCACCGCTGTGCCTCGAAGAGCACACTCGCAGACATGATTATTTTCTCGTACCTATACTTTTTAATTAAACAGTGATTTCTTCGACGTAGAGCCTCCTCCTCTACAATGTTTGATTACTTAAAGTAAAAGCTCATTAAATCGGGCTATTCATTTGTTCTAACTAACTACGTTAAGCTTTTTTAAGTCCGCTAAAAGAGTCGTCAACTCCAGGACTGTAGAGGCTGTAAAAGCAAAAATTCGCACCCCGTAAACGCTTCGCACGAAAAACAACCGACCCCCGCGCCGCCCAACAACAAATTTTCATTAAAAAAATCACTTTCAGTGCGAGTTCCCGCCCTCAGACTTCAGTTGGCGGACGGGCGCGCTTCCAAGCAGACGCCATTACGCTTTCCCGCGTTTTCTCACGTCAAATCCACATCGCGTTCGGAAATACGAAAGTCCAGCAACAGAAACATTTTGTTTTAAAAAGCTTTGTGTTTATTTCGAGTTGATTTGTTATTTATTTGTGATATTTCGTGATTTATTCGTGTGAGTGGTGCGAGCATAAAGGTCGGGAGAAAACCCGGTAGCTGTCAGAGTCAGCCGTCAAAAACGTTGAGGTAAGCGCAATGAGATTTATTGGCGCGCTATAAATTAAAGGGATGTGTTTCGTGTTAATTTTTTTTCTACAGGTGTAAGTTTTGACATGAGGTAAATGAGTAATAAGTATGTGGTATAGTCTGTGGTAGAGTAATTTGGTAGAGTTACGTTTGTAGTGTCTGGAGTCTGAACTCTTGGGACGGACGGCGTAAGTTGGATATGAAGGTTTTTAATATAGCTAATCAAAGGTTTTTAGTAGCACTTTTATTTCATAAACCTGTCTATAAATTAAGTAAAATAGGTATCACAAGACTACAAGTTGACGACGATTTATATAGTTGTACACAGATATTACCTACATCTATACGTAAGTATTTACTCCTATAAAATTGTGTTTAATTAGTCCTGATGCTTTATTAGTCCGATCTAAAAAAGCAGCACTTACTAAAATCATCATTAATTTTTTGGACAGCTAAAACTAATTGCTTGGCAAAAATAACTTAATTGTATTGTAACGTAGGTACTTATTATTATTATTTTCACAGGTTGAGGTTTTTCATCTTTTATCTCAGATACTCCTTATTTGATTTTTGCTTATTAAATTAAGGTAACTACTTAATTAAAACCTAGACTAATTTTTATCAAATAAGTTGACTATTTAATGAACAATTTTTAAGGGCAAGAATTTTATTGTTCTACCCATTGTACCTATACTTAATTAAATTGTTACAATTGCAAAATATTTGTACATATGTAATATTTGTACATAATTATATAATATTTAACATATTAGTTTCCAGACTAATTCTTTATCGTAAACTTAACTTAAATCTAATTAGTTATTTTCAAATTAAGTATGGATTGTGAAGCTCGGCCTCGATGGTTTCACAAATAATACGCCCGGCTTTTTTTGACATTTTCTCATGTTGTCATTGTTAACAATTGAGTATTACTTTTGGGATAGTGTGCTAATGTGCGTTGTGTGCTGGGCGGACAGCGCGCTGGGCGGGCGGCAAGCGTTTGATATCTTTGGGAAGGTTATTAGATTTAATAGAACGCCACCTGCGCGCAGCTGTGCCGCTGCTGCCGATACGGCGTCGTTAAACTTTTTAAACGATCCCGGTGCCCCGCACCCGTTCTCGCGTTGCTTTTCTAAACGTTAATCCTATTAAAGTATTATAAATATGAAAGTTTCTGTCTTTGAATCACATGACAAACGCTGAGTTTGGTCGTACTGGTAAAGTTAAGTACAGGTGGAATACAAACAACAAAGGAATCAATGTGTTTTTACCCACTGACGGGTGTGCAAATATTAATTGTGCTTATTAATAAACCTAGATTCAATAATAATGTTATATTAATATAATTAATTATAATTTAATGGTGTAAGCTACTCGTCTCTGCGTACGAGTAGCTTACATTAATTTTACCAGGCTGCTTTTTTTTCCGGAGAAATCCACGGATATGGAAGGACTCAAATTCACTCATTAAGCTAGTAGGTACCCATAGTATCAAGATTCTAGACTCTATAGTCCATAAACATTTTTGATTGTTTGTATAGAATTACTAAAATAATACTTTCCAATTTTTCAATGGGTGAAAGAGTTTTCGCCTACGGTTCCATAATTTAACGATTATAACATATTTTATATCCGGGAGAGCAACCGATGGAATTATGAATGAATAGATGGAATGAAAATGCAACGAAATTCTTATATTTTTTTCCATTTGCATTCCATCTGCAATTTTTAATTTTTTTTTCCAATTGCAATGTCATAGATAGAGTTTACTTATCCGCCATTGGTGGTTGGACTATAGAGTGCTGCAGAGACAGTCGGCATCAGGTCACAGGTGGTAGGGTAGTTAAATAAATAAAATGTTATTAGATGGCGCCACCTGCGCGGCCGATATCAGTACATTCCGGGGATGCTCATGGGGACGAGATTTTTATTGTTTTCATTTCATTCCACGAAGCTGCGAGGTTTTTAGGGATCCGTTGAATTTTATTATTTTCATTAATTTAATTAGTTTAGTAGAAAGACGTACCGCCAAGCGATTTAGCGTTTTGATGCGATGCTGTGTAGAAACCGTTGGGGTGAGTTTACTTGAGTTACTTACCCCGCATTTAGTTTAGTTGAGTTCGTACGATAACATCTTCTGCTACGTCACATACCATCAGATGAGATCTCGGTCAAGTATACTTACTTGTAGATATACCTATAGACTGCCCAAAAAAAGGAGTGTAATGTTTTTAGGGTTCATGTATGTATGTATGTATGTGATATTTCTTTATTCCGCCATAACTTCTGAACGGCTGAACAGATTTGGACAAATGGGGTATCGTTATAGAATCTTTGGATCCTCCCGAGTAACAAAGGCTATAATTTTTTAAATATACTTCCAGCCTAGTGTTAAAGACTTCACTTTTCGCTTTTAGATCCGGGTTTGAGCGTCCGCTACGCACTTCAAGTTGTGTGCATTTGTAGTACATCATGGCGAGGAATTCTGCATTCCTAAGGGTTACCGCATTCTGGCCACAGCATAGCAAGGGATTTCCATTGGTAAAATAGACATTCAAACGTATCCTATACCTTTAAACGAGCAATTCTTGTATATATATATATTTCTATATAATCTGGATCTCGGCAACGGCTTCAACGATTTTCATGAAATTTAGTATACAGGGGGTTTTGGGGGCGATAAATCGATCTAGCTAGGATTCATTTTTAGAAAATGTCGAATTTACCAAAAAAATAATAATAAAAATATGACTTCTGCTGCCATCTATTAGCCAGTAGTTAAACTACCGAGCGAAGCACTTCTGCTGCCATCTATAATCCAGTAGTTAAACTACCGAGCGAAGCTCGGTCAACCAGATATTTGGTATATAAATAGGACATGCATGGAGCTTCAAAATTAGGTATGTCGTATTACTATGTCAGCGCGTTTGAATGTCCATTGATAAAAACTTGAAATCACTTGCCATGCCGTGACCAGAGTGCTTCTGTTCTGCCAGCTTAGTGTATGATTAAAGCTTCGTTCTGAGAAGAGACTAGCGAAGATTTTCATAAAAGTGAAATACACACAATACATCACGCTACAGCCTACACTCAGCGGCCTCTTGTAATAAATCTCTGGCCCGCACGTCGCGCGTCGCCCGCACGCCATTTATCTCACTACGGCCCGCATCGCGCGCATTCAACCTCCAATACACATCGCACATCTTTTTCAAGGCGTATTTCAACATACTTATGTTCAGATAAGCGGTGAACATATAATATTAAGTAAAGCTTGTATACTTATAAAATAAGCCAGGCCAGATTTGAACCGGTGACCCACAGATATCACGGCTTTGTCACTGAGCTACGGGAACCCTTTGTCTGTGTATGTTGAATATTCAGTTATATTAATTAGAAGCTAGTTTATTAATTGAGCACTTTGTTTTTAGCGGTTTTAATTTTAAGAGTAGTTTTACAGATTGGCTGAAAATTTGAACGTTTATGATGAGATTCTGACTAAAGATATTACGATTTAATAAAAGTTGCTATTCTAAAAGGTAGATTAGGAAATAAAATATCAATTTGAATAATGTATTCCAACTGACTCTGTATATTATGAACATTGCATACAGTATGATTGAGAAAAAGAATAAGAATTTAGGTAAATAAGTAGCTAGGAGCCTAGGTAATTCAATAGCATGTTTTTCATCCATTTTTGACTACTTTTATGCGAAAAAAATCAGAAAAGAATTTAAAGATTTGTTGGGCTTAGTCTATTTAAAAAAAACTCTTGTATATAATTTATGTATAGTTTGTGTAGCGATTCTCAAGCAGTATTATAATATAATGGAATTCTCAATGGACAATTGAATCTCTTTTTCTCTTATAGAGGTTTCTCGCTAACTCACGCTAGCCAAAATGATGGGACCTGGCAAATACCTAGACACTAAAAGAAGGAAGGCACTACAGAACTTGTCACCGTCGCGCGTGTTGTTCGCCTCAGCAAATGATTTCTTCAACTGTTATAACAACAACAACGCGGGACAATGGCGCGCGCGGGTGTTGTGTTACCGTACAACACAATACAACACACAATAACACCACAACACCTGTGCAAAGCCGCCTCGACGCCACGCTGCGCACACACCACGCACGCGCGCCTCGCTTGCACAGCTGGCCAATTTAGACGGTGCTTGAATTTTAATATTAGCGCCTTGTCCTGTCCCACCAACAGTAATGTCTTCTACAAATCTTCATCACTTCAGCAACGATTAGTTCAAGCGACACAATACGGCGCGAATACGGTGACTGAATTAATTGCAGAACTGCTGTTATTATACTAGTTCAATTAGTTTTTAAGAGCCATAGTGAAGTGGTGACAACAGAAAACAAAACCCGGCTGAGTTTGTTGTGTGCTTCTTCTCCGTGCAGGAAGCGTTCGAACCCTCGTAAGCTTAGCTTTAAGTCGATTTGTAGTTATCACCATACATATGCGACACATTTTGACGTTTTATAAGAGCCTGTGTGTTAGGCCTATGTGAAATAAATATATTTTGATCTGTCGCGGGGAGTACGCGACCGTTTTGTTCAGACGTTCTGTTGCATAACCCGTCACTTGCTATGCAAAATACTTTGATTGATGCATTCTGCAACCTTAGTAGCTACGTATAACTTAAGATATAAGCACAGTGTTAAGAGAAAATCCTTAAATGCAAATATGTTTAAGAATGATCGCTAAGCAGATCGAGTGACTTGTCGAAGGCAACTGTCATTCTAATTTTTGCGATCCATTTGAGCGATCGACAGTTTTCCTTTCTGTGACGATCGTAGCAAAATTATATTATGCCTGGGCTACAAGTAGAACGTTTGGCGACATCCTTGAGCCGGTGTGTCGCGACACTTATCGAAAATTCGTTGCAAAGATTTTCCAGAAACTTTTATCGAATACGATTCGCTTCGACACTATTCCACACGCACTATTTTCAGGAGATTTTAACTCGATCAAGCGTATCTGTGTAATTAAATAACAAGTAGGTAGGGTGACAATATCCATACTGTTAAGTATTTTTGAAAGTTCGTCGAGTGAAGTGGCTGTAAGCTTCGTAAGCTCATCGGGGTGGGGCGATAGTTCGCATCTGGACGACTACGACTGTGCACAGCTGTTGTGTACTGCACTGCACTATACTACAGTACACTCTACGAAACACTGTTGGTGACCGCGAATGTCCGAAGTAGAGTGTGTCCTCTACATCTACCGACTACAATCTACATATTGTTATGGTACATTGTTACATAGAGATAGGCAGCTCTATGCAACATATTGTACAATGTACATCAATGCGTTTTTCAAGACTACTATTAATCGCCTATATGAATCGCTTTCGAACCAATGTATGCGTGTGTATTAGAATGCATGGAGGTCACGTGACCCATTTATCGATCATTTCCATACACTTTTGGATTTCGTTATTCCATTTCCATCTTTTAAGCGTATCGCAAAATGCTATGTTGGCTATAGAAGTGCTGTTCTAAAGATATCTAATTCGAACGATCATCTACTCAAAAAATTAAGACTAACATTTTCTCTTCATTTGATATATCATTTAGGTAGGTTCGATGGAAATCACCTTAGATAAAGCGTCGGTTTTCTACTATAGTCTGCCATACCGGGTTTGTTGTGACTTGTGAGCTTCTTCTCAGGGTGCATTAAAAACCCTCGTAAACCTCCGACGGCGCAGAGGACGCACGCTCGGATTCGAGTGGGAGGTCGCGGGTTCGATTCCCGCCACGGGCCACTTTGGAATTTTATAATTTCTAAATTGGCTCAGATCTGGTCTGGTGGGAGGCTTTGGCCGTGGCTAGTTACCACCCTACCAGCAAAGACGTACCGCCAAACGATTTAGCGTTCCGATACGATGCTGTGTAGAAACCGTTGGGGTGACATAACTTACCCCTTCCAAGTTAGTACGCTAACATCTTCGACTGCATCATCACTTACCATCAGGTGAGATCGCAGTCAAGTACTAACTTGTATAGCGTAAAAAAAAAACCTATTTACTGACTATGCATAAAAGCCTGTTAAATATGTTAAGCCTGGTATGAGAGAAATCATTTGATTCTTTTCTATTTGAATTCGTTTTGATACTATGTAGCTACTGTACGTGTTAATACGAAATCAGCTCTCATCGTTTATCGTGGACGCGATGCGATGCGGGCGCCGGCATCTCTTATCAAGCACCGCATGCAGGCGCCGAGCAACCCTCACGCATAGGGTCCGGGGCCTACTGACTAACACGACCCGCACCGCACTTTTGATTACCACTATTACACTTAACACTAATAACAAGTGATAAACTTACATACAAAGTCAAAACAACGACAACGTACACTGTAAAGGGCATATCTTGAAAATACTGGAACGTTTTGACGAACTTTCTTTGAGTTAAAAGATGTTTCAAACGGTAAACAAAGATACTGATTGTAATTTATTTCGATTTACAAACATATTTTTAGGGTTTCGTTATTACATAATGCCTACCCACTACGCGCTACGAAGCGCTACGGAATTCATAAACTCTGAACACTATTGGTTTGGGCGGCGACAGCATACTGAATGGAAAATACTATTTCCGACGAAAAGTATTTAAGGCGAACTCAACAGGTCTGTCCGCGAAATTCCAAATTTTCGTGGTTTTTTGCAATTTGTACGCTAATTACACATAAGAGGCTTATGGCAGTCATTTTGCGAGAATGGTAGTTTCTTCTTTACATGTTAATATCAAAATTTTTGCATAAAAATGTCTATCCTAGGAAACTAGTCCGAGTAAAGAGTTTTTTGAGCAACTCGCAAATCTCGGATTAATTTCTTTAACTCGACACTTTCTAGCAGAGATTTTTATATAAATACGTGAAGATGATCTTGGGATTATCGCAATTTGACTGCCAAAAGCCTATAACGTCTTATCAGCTTAAAAATCGCGAAAAACCACAAAAAATTTGAATTTCGCGGGCACACCCGTGGTGAGCTCCTTAACTGAAATATGTAAGAAAAAAATTGTTCTGCCATAGCGCAGCTTGGCAAGGTGAAAACTAGTATCGATGACAGAAGTTGATCGCGGGCATATTCACACCGTTCACAAAAGTTTACTACGATAGTACACTTCGCACGGTTTTTTGCCCATATCTCGGGCACTGACCATCCAAATTTCACCAAAAACTACACAGCTCCTCGGGTTAGTACTACCAATCGATAGAAAAAACCCCGAATTTGATAGGTTGTTTGCAAGTTGAGTTATCGCTCCGACTAACTTGCATGCTTGCTTACTGGTCGACAGACTCATGTTTTTTGAGGTTTTCTCGTGGCTGAAAGCACCAATTTTGAAGCGGTTTTCGCCAGTAAACGTGAAATTCCAAGCACAAACTGCTATCAGCGATACTTATGGGTCTAGCTATTAACCCTGGACTACCAGGTCAACATTTTTTTTTATTAATTCAACCAAAAGCAATATATTCACTCCGGAACGGTGTGAATTCCACCTGTACTAACCACTCTGAAACTCGAAGAGGTTCCACAGTTCTAGTACCACATTCAAGTGCAGTACGACTTACGAGAGACCCATTTTATATCATTGATCTTCGAACCTTGTGCTAGTATAGAAACTCGTATCTCTGAGGAATGTTGGAGTAACGCGCACTTTATCAGTGCAGGACGCAAGTAGGCTGCATGCGGGCCACGGTAGCGTCAGCACATAAATATAAATATTTTCTTTCATTAACAACGATGTTTGTGCATAGGGGTGTAAGTACATACAACCTTGAACTAATACTCAGCAGATATCGTTCGGAGGAATGCTGGTTTACCCGCACATTATCTGTGCAGGACTCGAGTAGGCTACATACGGGCCGGGGTAGCGACAGCACGTAAATGTATTTTTATTTATTATCACAAAATTAATGATGGTGTTGGTGAATAGGGGAGTAAATACATACTTATTTATTTATTTATTTATTTATTTATTTATTTATTTTACAGAAAATCAACAGCGTTACAAACATTAATAACGTTTACATTAAAGCTTAAACCTAATATGGCCAATGACAGATTTTCCTTGTAATATTCTTAATAATACAAGACTGAGACGGAAGTAATACAATCATGAACTAATACTCAGCAGATATCTTTTAGAGGTATGCTACAATTCCGAATTCCACAAGTGCAGGAATTGCAAACGACCGTGGTAGCGACAGCACATCAGAACATTCTATAAATCGAGCGTCCTTGGATGCATCCTCTTTTTAGTATATATTAACGACCTACCCAACCATATAGACTCACACTCGACATGTGTTATGTTTGCGGATGACGTGTCGATATTAAGCAAGTGCCTAAACGTAACTGACTGCGAAAACAACATCTTGGAAAACTTAACAAAAATTCAAAACTATCTTAGTTCCAATAATCTAGAGATGAATCCTAATAAAACAAAGCTAATTCAATTCCGACCATACCAGAAACAATCACTTAATCTAAAGCCACTCGGGAATATCACAAAAATAAAAGAGGTCGCAGACTTTACTCTTCTCGGCCTAACAATTGATGTCCACCTAAATTGGAAGTGCCATATTTACAATTTAAGTGTAAAGCTCTCGAGGTTTGTGTATGCTCTCAGTATCTTGAAAGCAAATACAAACTAAGAAACTGCCCTCTCTGCTTACTACGCATACGCTTATTCGTGGTTAAGATATGGGATTATCCTCTGGGGCGGAAGTACCAACGCAGAGGATATCTTCATCCTACAGAAAAAATGCATCCGGATATTAGTAAATATAAAACCCCGCGAAAGTTGCAGACCCCATTTCTTGGACAAAAAAATTCTCACCTTACCATCCATTTATATAATGGAGACGGCTTTGTTTGTTAGGAAACATCCCTATATATATAAAACTGCGAATGCAACAAAAAACGAAAGAAGTGCGCGTCGAAGAAACAAACTCGTTTATCCCAGCTGTAAATTACAAATGACAAATAGTGGTCCATTACACCGAACAATAAATATTTATAATAAAATCCCGAACCACATTACTGACGAAACAAATGATAAGACTTTTAAAAAGAAACTTAAACAATGGCTTATATATAACTGCTTTTATGACATTAATGAGTTATTACAGCCCCAAAAGTAAATACTCCTCCTCACAATTCTAGACCTCAATAGCACGAATACGCATTGATTAATATGGACTATATATTTTCACTTTATTTTATATATACTTGTAACTACTGACTATTATTAATTGTTAACTAAGTAATATAACTATTGCACTGATTTCAATTTGTGACTGTAAATTAACGCTCTTGAATTGACTTAAATAATAATGACTACGAGGCGCATATATTATCATTATTGACATTCTGATCTAATAATTTAATTATTAATGTATTTGTTCTCATTAGACAAATTATTATTACGTTATTGACATATTTGATTCCACTGCTTTTATAAAATAAATTAAAAATTTTTGATTCGTTACTTTAATAAATAATGATTAGATTATGTATATTGTTAGCAACGCCCTGACAGGGCCACATGTTAATACAATTACTGCAACATTGTAAACATGTAAGCTATAAACAATAAATAAATAAATAAATAAATAAATAGGGGCTGTTTAGTAAGTTGCTTCTACGCTTCGTAAAAACGTAGAACTCTTAGTAGACATCACGCCTTATTTCACGACAAATATTGGAGTTTATTTTTTTCTATTCTGTCTGTATAGGTTGGCACGGATATAGGAGTGATTTGTCTTAGTTTATACATCGGGGTTATCTGTTGGCCAATATTTGCTTCATAAGCTCGTCTTACTATTGGTTTTTAAAGTTTTCAAAAAAAAGTCTCTCCAAACCCGCAGGTCTCTGGCCCAAAATAAGTGTCTCTGGTCGATGCCCGCAAAAGTTTAAATGCATGTGAATTTATATATCGGTTCTATCAGCTGACCGCGGTATTTTCTGAGTATAAAAGAATTAATATTTGCAGTTTTTCATTCGTTTTTTTGCTGTCGGTTCAGCCCGCAGATTGAAGGCTACGCCCGCACTTCTATTGGAGTTTTTAGGAGATCTGAGTTCATACATCGGGGGCCGGGGTGTACCTCCACGTCCCTGTTTGTGGTAATGCATATTCGTCGTTTTTAATTTTTTCTGCTGTCTCTCTAGCCCGTAGGTCTCTTGCCAAAAATAAGTGTCTCTGGTCGATGCCCGCACAAGTTTAAACGCGTGCGAGTTTGTATGTCGGTTCTATATTTTCTAAGTAAATTTTTTTTGCAGTTTTTCATATCGAAGGCTATGCCCGCAGTCTGCACTTCTGAAGTCCTAGAGTTCATACAATGTGGGCCGGGGTGTATCTCCAGGTCCTTGTTTGTGGTGATGCATGATCGTTTTTTCTTTTTTTCTGCTGTCGCTCCAGCCCGCAGGTCTCGAGCCGGCGTGGAGGCATTTATCTCAGTTTACTCATCGGGGCTATCGACTGACCACGCTCCATTTTAATTTAAGAGTGAGCCCCGTCTGTCTTGTTTGTGGTTTTTACGACCCTAATATTATTGAGCTTTGTAGTGCTGAGCTCGCATTGGTTTTGGGGTTCCCATGTCAAAGGAGAAAACGGAACACTTAGGCTCACTCGTATATTTGTCCATCTGTCACACTAATAGACGATTTACAGCAAATCTAAAATTGATTGATAATTTTTGTCACAAAAACATGGAGACGTAAATGCATTTGCGCACTATCTATCTATGGTCAATTATTACAATTATCATCAACCAATCATTATGGTTTTCAAGGCGCCGCCATCTCTGGGGTTCCGGGTTCGATCCCCGGTCGAGGCAATGTAGAAAAATAAGTTTTCTACATTGTCTCGGGTCTGGGTGTTGTGGTACCTTCGTTGTTTCTGATTTCCATAACACAAGTGCATAAGCTACTTACTAAGGGTTCGGAGCAATGTATGTGATGTTGTCCACTATTTATTTATTTATTATATAAACTTTCCCCATATTTTTATAAACTTGTTAATTGTAACCAAACTCACATTTCCCCGTATACATAAGTGCTATAGGTATACCAACTTCGAAATACTAGTAACCAATTTCTATGAGTTCTCTTTAGTAGTATCTGTCAGTGAAACTCTCAAGTTTGAGAGCGTCTTCTTTAGTTTTTTTTAAAATACTTAGGCAATAGTATTTATGATTTGTTCTGTGGTGATACGTTCGCGAACATGTGTACCTACATACACACTGTGATCCCACACAGTCGCGGGTACGTCGATATAATTGATGATTAAACGAACTTACCTTAAGTGAAGTTCTATCATAATTTTATGAATTCCTGTATGAAGATATTAACATGAATACTAATAGGTATTTACGCCAAGTGATAGCCATTCAGACACTAAAGTTGAGAGAAAAAATAAAAAATTCCAACATTTTTCATTACGATATCTCACGCTAGCAACACTGTGTCTGTCCTTTCATTTAGTTCAGAGTAATTATTATAAGAGTGCCTTTGTGCTTCGATAAGCTCGTCTTGGTAGTAGCACTACAGAGCACCCAAATATGTATCATATACCTAATATATACATAACTACACAATATTATACATAACCACACAATATTATATATGTAAATATAATAATATATATATATGGGTTATGTTGTCTTCAATAAATATTTATTATTATTGTAATATGTACATTTTTTATTTACAAATTCATACATGGGTTTTTCCACAAAACAGGGGCGGGAGGGTGTTAATATCTTCATACAGGAATTCATAAAATTATGATAGAACTTCACTTAAGGTAAGTTCGTTTAATCATCAATTTTAATTCATTCCTGTATTTCGATATTAACATGAATACTAATAGGTAGATGTTTAGAGCCATGACATTTGTAAATAAGAAATGCTTTTAAATTAATAGAATAATAAGCATAATCGCTTAATATTGAGCAAAAAAATAAAAATAACAACTTAAGTTGATATTCAAAGCAAATTAATAATTAATAGCATAATTTTGTAGAAATATTAAAACTGTAATAGATAAAAAAACAATATTATTAGTATAATATATTAATAATAATATATGTACAAAAACATATATTTTTATATGTGCGAATACCAAGGGTATATTAAGACTATATTCTAGCAGTACTGCTCGTATGTAGTCTTGACGATTAAAAGAGGTTTTAAACCTCTTTCAACAAGCTTGAAAATATTTGTATCAGTTAAAACTTTTAAATGCAACACTTGATTAATCGTAATAAATTGAGCTGTTAATATGCAACCATGAAATATATATTTTAAACAGTAAATTGATCACGAATATATTTTTATAAACTTGAGTAGAATAAATATTACCGAGACATATTTTTGGAAAGAAAAAAAAATAAGATCAATTAATATATAAGATTAATAAATCTATGGATTGCAGAGAACTAGTTCGTAAATTTTTGTTCATCTTGACTTCACTTTACGAAAATACAGGAGTAGGCATTAGTATTTTCGTAAAGTGTTGTTTAATTTTATTCATAGCTCTTTAGAGTTATTTCTATTAAAGGAGTTAACAATGATATTTTTATTTAATTTCCATAATAATATTGTTATTTGGGTTTTGGTGTAGGTATAATAAGGTCATTAAGATTTAAAGTGACCTTAAATTATATTTTTAACTGAATAGGGTGAAGTAAGAATATTCTCAAGAGATTTTAAAAAAAGCCATAGAGAAATCATCTTATAAGTCTATTTTAAAGTTGATTCTGAGACAAAGGCTGATGAAGTAACTATATCTACTGTTTATTCCTGAGTTCTAATAAAGTGATAACAATAGAAACTGAAGATAGTCTGAAAAAGGCATGTTTTCTAATATTGTCAGACAGTAAACATCTTATACAATATTATAGTATACATGTATGTATAACCGTGTTGAGTTTCTCATTTCACATAATACTAAAATTTTAACTGAAGGCATAATTGTTATTCTTAACAGTTATTCATGTTATAATAATGTTGTTTAATATCATTAATTGTTATTTTAACAGTCACCCCAACACTACTATCGCTGTTGTACTGGTTAGTTGTAAACAAAAAACCACATATACAATTGGAATACAAATATTAGACAGTACTTTTTAAGTTCTTCAGTTTCTGCATCAAGACCATTTTTTAATTTAGCAGTCTTTCAGTTGAAAAACGTGATCTGATTTTTCCAAGTTGATAATCGCAAAAATCAACGAGCAAATATAACATGTAAATAGGTAGACATGTCGAAATGTTATTCGCGATTGTTCGCGATTAATGCTTTTAAGACTTGTTGCGACGATGAAAAAAAAAAAAAAAATATTTTTTTTTTTATTTCCACTGACATCACAGAAGATAAAAGTCTCTAATCTTCGTTTAATAATAATCAGTTAATTACATACCACAGCTGGAGTACTACTGTACTGGTATTCAAGTTCCTAGTGAAGCAGTGATGACCCAATTTTCAATTATCATTTGACCTTGGTCAGTCATCATCGAGAGCTAAATCCTTGCAGCGGCGTCATCCATCGGCATGAAAGTTAAACAAAATATTAGACTTATTTAATAATGATTAAATACAGAAAACATAAAATGTAGGCTATGTATCAAAAAAAAAAGTTATGATACATGCAAGCCAAAATTATGAACCATCATTGTTCATATTATCATAAATCCAATGAAGTATTTAATGATTCTATGATCTTATATATGTAATGAAATGAGTGACATTTCATTCATTTGAATTTGCCGCGCTTCGCGTATCAGCTGTCGCGTATCTATGATATTGATCTGTGTCGATGATTTAAAATGGCGAGGGACGCTGAAATTGTTGTGTGCATTTTTGTCGTAATAAAAACTCATAGAAAGAATGTGATTGAGGACTCGAGATATAGTGAACTTTAAATGTCGTTTCTTTGTTATTTCAGGTGAGATAGAAGTGTAATTGTCGTAACTTGATAATAACTAGATAATTGTAAAATAAAACAAAACTTGTAATAAAACAAAACTTTGTTATTTCAGGGAAACAATTTGTGTTTCATTTTGGAGATCCTCAATGTCTTATAAAACGACAAATAAGGTGTAAAATGAATGAGAAAAATAATAAGAGAACATGGACAACACTGGCAAGAGAATGTATACAAAAATATAATGAAACAGAACACTCCGTTACAGGTTTTGCACCAAAATATTTACTGGATGGTACAAATGTCAGTATTCTACCAAATGAATTCAAAACGATGGAAAAGGAAGACAAGTGGATTGCTGATAGAAGATTGGCATTAGAGAATACAATAAAATCTCATGAGTATAACAAGAAAATATTTGATAGAAATAGAAAAATGCAAGAATTTAATGTAGGAGACAGTGTATATGTAGAAAATGGAAATAGACTGAATAGAAAGAAATTAGACGAATTAAAAATAGGCCCTTTCAAAATAATAGAGAAAATATCGAATTCCATTTATAGGATTGATACAGGCAACAGAAAAACAGAATCAACATTATTTCATATAACAAAATTGCAACCTGTCATAACAGAGGCTGAAGAAGATGAAGGAGATGATAATGAATATGAAGATGACATGATCATCGCCTGACATGACAGGTCGACGGAAATGCCAAAAGAGGACATCGATAAGTACTTGCAAGGCTGTTTTGCTCCTGGTGCTGTTCTTGTGGGGAAATCAAGACTCTTCTGTCCTGGGTAAATCTTCGAGAAAAGTCGTCGCAAGAGACGAGTGCTGTCCTGCGATTTGGCCCGTGGGTCCACCATGGACCGACAGGTGGATTGCTCAGATATTCCTCCAGTGCCAGTTAATATTGGATCTTGATTAACTGTATTTCATATTATTGATAAAAGACAATATACACAGAAGTTATTAGAATATTATATTATCAAATAAAATTTTTGTGTCTCACTCGTACATTTCAAATTTTGAGTAGTATTACTAGTTGATTTTGTAAGACGTTGTCAATGGACTTTTTATTGATGTATCTATAAATAATGACCACAACAAGAAACGATTCGTGTGGAAGACTAAAAGAATTGTAAATAGTGCATTTGATTGCGGGTACTTTTCAGACCTGGTCTAGTAAAGTAATCTTGGTTCATTTAAATTAGCAGACAGTTTCTAAAGGTAATCGTTTTGATCCTTTATATCATTCCAATACAGTTGGTGATAAAAAACAGCATCGTGCGGTGTTCCCAGGTGGTCACCCATCCAAGTATTAACTGCGCCCGATGTTGCTTAATTTCGGTGATCGGACGAGAACCGTCAACCGGTGTTTTCAACATGGTATGGGGGTGTTTAAGCACCAACTTGCTATTTTGGAAGTTGCTTACAAGATAATCTTGTCATTTTTGGGAATGATTAATCCATAGGCGTTGTCCCAATAACCATCATCAATGTATATTGTCGTGAAGGTCACACTCTCTAATGAAGTGTACCCAACACTGAAGCATAGACTGCAGAATATATTATGTTGATTGACTTTTTTGCAATTATTACCTAATATAGAGACGATAATTTTATTAACTCACCCTCATGTATGTCGTCGTGATGATCACATCCTCTTATGCAGTGTCCTCAACATAGATGCTTTGCAATTATTTTTTGCAATTATTAATACAAAGGCGATAGTCCTCAGGTTTTTCACCTACCAACTACCCTCAATGTATGTTGTCGTGAAGGTCACACCCTCTAAATGAAGTGTACCCATCACCGAAGAATGCATCTTGATTAGCTCCTCTTGCAGTAATTAAAACAAAGGCGATAGTCCTTCCAACTACCCTCAATGTATACTGCTGTGAACGTAACACCCTCTAAGAGGTGTACCCAACACTGGAGCAATATGGATTTTCTGAACCAATAATAACAATTCCGTAGATTTCACAATTCGTTTTGACGATGAATCCGATTATTTTGAATATTTCTTTTCGGATACTTTGATTTCCGCAAGAAATACTTATAATCACTCACTTTTTTTATACGAGTTTAGTAATGTTGTGTTGAACGGCCGAGCACTAGAACGCTAATGGAAGGACAGACACAGTGTTGCTAGCGTGAGATATCGTAATGAAAAATGTTGGAATTTTTTATTTTTTCTCTCAACTTTAGTGTCTGAATGGCTATCACTTGGCGTAAATACCTATTAGTATTCATGTTAATATCGAAATACAGGAATGAATTAAAATCGTGTAGCATAAAGCCGCCGGCAATAACCGGTCTGTCACGCGCAGGTAGCCGCGCAAAAGTTTGATTAAAACCAAACCAATCAACTAAACTTCAAATACACCGTGTGTACGGTAGCGGTACATATATGTGTATCAGCGTGGGAACCTTTTTGGATTTGTTACCGGTAAACGCATGGTAAACGTTTCCGCGAAATGAAGGCTGTCAGATGGAAATGTAATGGCGAATATTATGTCGTGTTTTACTAAAACAAAATGAGACTCGGGAACGATGTTACTGTATGATGAGAGCAGTGTGTTGCTAGATCAGTCAGTCACTGATATGAACCCATCCGAACATTTTACGTAAACTCTCTTCATACAAGAAAGAGGAAGAGTTATCTGTCAAAATTCGTACAATATGGTGGCTAATACGCCACAATATGGCAGGTGGGAAGGAAACAATGACGAAATAGAGGACGGGAAAGATGTAGCCAAAAATTTCTCAAATATGACGTCGCGCGTCGCACATTTCCATGGATGTAACATAAAGGATCAGCACTAAGTGACGTCACGCATGTATTTTTAGGTTCCGCACTGATGCTGGATTTTTAATTTGTCAATTGTATACGTGACGTCAGTAATAAAGACAAATAGTCTTTATTTATTTACTCATATTGTAACATCTTGACTGCATCATCTCCAGGTAGGTACTATGACGTATGGAATTTAGCCAAAGCTCACAAACCTTGGGGGAACTACAATCAAATTACACACATGGCACAAGCCACGCGGCACCACAGTCGACAAGTGAGGTTTATATCAAACGAATCAATGTGTATAGAGAGCTGTTGCGGCCTGCGGGCGACGCGCCGGGCGGGCGCCGTAGCTATATGAGACCTCCCCAACAGCGACGCATCCAACTACAACTTTGTCTCCATTTTATTATTGTCATCAAGGAAAATTTGAAGAAGCCTGCATACAAATGCAAGTTTTGACGACCTCCGTGGCGCAGGGGACGCACGCTCGGATTCGAGTGGGATGGGAGGTCGCGGGTTGGATTCCCGCCACGGCACTTTGGAATTTTATAATTTCTAAATTGGCTTAGGTCTGGTCTGGTGGGAGGCTTTGGCCGTGGCTAGTTACCACCCTACCAGCAAAGACGTACCACCAAGCGATTTAGCGTTCCAGTACGATTCTGTGTAGAAACCGTTGGTGTGACATAACTTACCCCTTCCAAGTTAGTACGCTAACGTCTTCGACTGCATCATCACTTACCATCAGGTGAGATCGCAGTCAAATACTTACTCGTATAGCGTAAAAAAAGGGGCAACAACTATGTCTACTAGCGGTTGCGGAGAGTCGAGAATAAACTCAAACTTAAAATATATTTATTTCACATAGGCCTAACATACAGGCTCTTGTAAAACGTCAGTATGATATTTGTCGCATATGTATCGTGATAACTCCATTAAGATATTAGTAGGGGACGTATTCGATGACAGCAAAAGATAATTGCTACGACCTATAGGTATCTGGGAGTTCACCGCAGTATTATTCTCTAAGGCGTGCGGCACCCGTCAACCAGCACTTGATTAGGGCGGTGGGTTATGGCCAAACCCCCCTTATTTTGTGAGAAAAGTGCCCAGCAATGGGATATGAAGGGGTTGAGACAACTGTCTGCACGGGGAACCTCTACAAATTAGTACTTGACTGATATCTCACCTTGCAGCCAAAGATATTTAACAGGTAACAGAACAGGTAAACATATTTAACAGGTACAGTATCGGTAAATGCTAAATCACTAGGCGATGCGTCCTTGCCGTGGAAAGGGAAGTAACTATAGCAACGGCCGAAAACTGAGACTCCCACCGTAGGCCAGACAAGAATTTAAAAAAGCTCCGTGGTGTTAATCGAACCCGCGACCTCCTACTCAAATCCGAGCACGCGCGGATGCGCCGCGAGGTTGTCAAAAATAGCTAATTTTGTTATCTGTAAAGGTTAATACGTTCCCATCACTCTAATCATCCTACTAATATCCTACTATCCTACTAATATTATAAACGTGAAAGTTTGTAATAATGTGTGGATGTATGTTTGTTACTCTTTCACGAAAAAACTACTGAATGGATTTTGATGAAACTTTACAACAATATAGCCTACACATCAGAATAACACATAGGCTATTATTTATAAAGATATAGTGTGAATTATCCAAAATATATAACGATAAGTGTCACGTAAATAGGATAAAATTGCAATCTGCAACCTTTACTGACGTACGCCGCGAAAACCGTTGGAGTTACACGTATATAATGTATGATGGAAATGTTTATCTTAAATAGTTCTACAAAAAAGCCCGCGATAGCATATATCCAACTCTTATGTGTAAGCCATTATCGCCAAAATAGTGAACCCCGAGTGCCCGATACTAGGCGTTCCGGCGCGGCCGGGCGACTGCGGGCGGGACGGGGAAGCGGCATTTATGAATGCATCGATATGAATGCGCGAAAAAATAAATACTTACTACCATCATTATTACAATTTTCCATCACCATCATCTTTTTTTTAAACCGCGGCGCGGCAATATAGCCTAAAGATAGTTAGATAGCTCTGATGACAAACATCCACTAAAAAGGATTTTTAAAAATCTCGAAATTCACGCGGGCGAAGCCGCGGGCAAAAGCTAGTGCGTCTATAAGATCATTGAAGAAATTTTTAAATAACAAAGATTCTTGGAACGATAGTGATATGCTTCCATCTCCTCACGAGATATCTTAAAAATATTGTTTCATACTATAAGTACTAAAAATTGTATATTGAGACATTTTTTTGAAAAGAGCAAGTACCGAGTTTCTTGCCAGTTCTTCTCGGTGCAAACCTGCTTTCCGAACCTGGCGGTAGAGTCTCGACATTTCATGAGAGCTTATATCTAAGCCTATGTGAAATAAATAATTTCATTTCATTTCATATATAGTTTGAAATAAGCATTATGTATACTTAGGTTGTGAGATAGTACTGAGGTTGCCGCCGGGACGGAGCCCAGAGGTTCCCGCCAGCCTCAGCGGCTGTATCTATTTATCATTAGTGCGGGGCGGCACTTGGTGACAGAAGGCGCCGGCCGCACAGCTGTGCGCCCCGGCTCCTGCCGCCCCCGTTTCGCTAGATTACCTCCGCAGACACACAGAGCTCAGAAACGAAATCTTTTAGAAACACTAGACATCTGTATGGAAATAGTCTTATTTTTCCAAAGTGTCCCAATTGATAAAGTATCTATCAGTAGTTTAGTAGTAAGCGAGTCTGATTGGTAAACTAACCAAACTGGCAAAATACAGATATAGGAGCCAAGTCAAATATACATTCTGAAAACCTCAACTCCTGACAACCTTAACTCTTTTCATTCCGACCCGTGTGAGCTATTAAATATGCTGCAAAATCCAGCAAAAACTTCCAACCGCATATCAACAATTCAGGCAAAAACCTGAAAATCATATCAGGGATCACAAACCTTGTCGAAAACTACAAAAACTCAATTACGCCGCCCGTCAGTCGCACCCATTTGGGTTCTTCTAATAAATAAAAGGAGGCTGCGGTTGACAGGTCGTGGGGGCTCGGCCCGGGGCGCAGCTGGTGCCCTCTGCCGCCCCCCCGCCTGAAGGCTTAGAAGTGCTGCCGTGCTTTGGGAAAGGTTAAAAACTTCATTGTTTGATTTTCATTAACATAAGACTGAACAGATGCTAATTACTAATTATTACTAATAACTTATATTTGCGCCCTTTTAATTGCAATTCGATAATTCTTTCCTTATACTTTTCTGCACACCTGCATACTTTTCTTCTTATTATAAATTTAATTTAACCAAACCTCGTATTTAGTTGATTCAATTAAAACTTTTTGAAGTTCCCAATTCAATACTTATTATTTTCATGATCCGCCTGAGTTTTTGGTGGATTCTTGTCAGTGCAGGAATTTTTACGTGTTTAAAGCACCATTACTCGAGTCGAGGAACTGTACGTTGTACAATCGATGAATTTCAAAATTATTCTTGAGGTTTAGAAACAAAAAGTGCCGAGTTTCTTCCACATTCTTCTTCTTCAAAACGTAAATTCCGAACGTGCCTGTAAGTAAGGCTCTACAACTATTTCCATTATAATGAATCCTCAAAGCCCAAAATCTGAGTTCATCAATACATCATTAAAATCAATCGCTAATTACAACAATGATGTTCAAAGGCCTCGCAGGAAGGAAGGGGTGTCGACAACAGCTGTGCCCCCCTTCTCCCCCCACTCGACGCTGTCAAACACAGCACCTCTATTTATTCACGTAAAGCCAAATTGATCCCATTGACATGCTATTCGTGTAACTTGTAATTTCCTGAAAGGTTTGTAATACCTGGCGTTTTACAATATTGAACTTCACTGTGAACCACAAATTATTTTAGTTTTTTTAATACTTTTTCTGTGTGGATGCAATAGTGTATTTCTTCTTCTTCCTCTTCTGTATTTATCTGCTTACGTTTTTTTTATTTATTGTAAATAGGCTTGCGCTTGACGACAATCATGCCTGATGGAAAGCAATGATGAAGTCTAGGTTGGAGCGCGCTTGCCTAGAAAATGCCTATTCACTCTTCTCTTGAAGGCACCCAGATTATACTTGGCTGGGTACACGGAGGCTGGAAGGGCGTTCCATACCTTAGCGGTTCGTATCAGAAACGTGGAAGAAAAACGTTTCGTGCGAGTTTGTTTGATGTCAATAAGGATGCCAACCCTCTCGGCGTCTTGCAGTCCTATAGTAGAAAGGTGAAGGAGGTACAAGATTATGTAGTTCCTGAGCACACTCACCAAAGTATATCCTGTAAAAAACCGCTAAACAGGCAACATTACAACGGTGTTGTGAGCTAAGCAATTTTGAGTTATGTATTCAATGTTTTTTGTTTGTAAGATTTTAGCGTCAGTTGTCAGTTGGGAATATCGTAAGATTTCTAGAGGTAGGGGAAGGAACTTTTCAGTGGAAAATAATTCTTTATGATTGTGTTATTGCAATATTTTGGTTGAGTTCGAGCAATGAGCGCCAAAGCCCTTTAAGTCCGTTACCCGCAGGCCGGCACTCACGGAACAGAAAGAAGTTCGCCCTCCGGCAACCGATGAGAGCTTGCGAGAGGGATGAGCTACTGAAATTTCCCTCTCCAAGGGCATTTCCGCTCTTCTTTTTCATCGTTTCTAATGCTTCCGTAGTACCTATTAGGACGTTCTCTGCAAAAGTCTTATCAAGGAAATTATAATCAAGTCTTATCAAGGAAATTGATAAGTGGTAGATTGCTCTGTTGTCGTTGCTAGCCTATTTTTAGTATTTATACTTATTTTGTTAAATGGTGATAACTTAAAAAAATACCCGGCTGAGTTTGTTGTGGGCTTCTTCTCAGCGGCAGGGCGCGTTTGGAACCCTCGTAAACTTAGTTTTAAGTCGACTTGTAGTTATCACCATTCTTAAGCAAGAAATGTCATACCGACGTTCGCAAGAGCCTGTATGTTAGGCCTATGTGAAATAAAGATATTTTGAATTTGAATTATACTTAGTGATATCTATTTCACGATTTAAAAACTAAGTTTGCAAGGGTTCCAACTGAACTGAGAAGAAAAGAGAATGAGAGTATAGAAAGCACATAATATGTTATAACATATGGCTATAGCTATCGGGATGAATGAAAAAAAATCAAAGTGGTTGAATTTATTTTTCCATGGAAAATGTGAATGCTACAATAAACAAGGCCTATGAAAAACTATGAAAAGTATGAGAAGAGATGATGGTCTACGATTTGGATGATGATTGAGGAGCACGGTCATGGATTTGACCGTGCTCCTCAATCATCTGTTTGAATAATAAATACACTGAGGTTCAGTGTATTTATTATTCAAACAGCCCTTAACTATCTTTAAATCCATGACCGTGCTCCTCAATCATCATCCAAATCGTAGACCATCATCTCTTCTCATACTTTTCATAGTTTTCATAGGCCTTGTTTATTGTAGCATTCACATTTTCCATGGAAAAATAAATTCAACCACTTTGATTTTTTTTTCATTCATCCCGTAGACCTGGCTTATGGCCTGGGAGTACCTGGGATTCACTCGTAAGTTTTTCTCTAAATTGAATCAGTTTTCAGTGGAATTCATTCTGTCAACGCGGCAGATTCGGTCCGGCGACGGTTGCGGCAGTAATTGAAAGAATTAAGCATAAAAATTCACATTAGCGCCGAGAGCCGGAGCCGAGTATTATATTATACGATTTCCTAAATGAAAATCCATATAACACAGCACTCGGTCGCATATGGTGGCGCCCCGGGACCTATGCGCCCTGGATGCGGCTTCAGCGCACTCGTTTGTCTTTACTTATATTATCCTATACCTTTAAACGAGCAATTCTTGTATATATATTTCTATATAATCTGGATCTCGGCAACGGCTCCAACGATTTTCATGAAATTTAGTATACAGGGGGTTTTGGGGGCGATAAATCGATCTAGCTAGGATTCATTTTTATAAAATGTCGAATTTACCAAAAAAAAAAAATATGATTTCTGCTGCCATCTATTAGCCAGTAGTTAAACTACCGAGCGAAGCACTCATGCAGCTGCCATCTATTAGCCAGTAGTTAATATATTTCTATATATTCTGGATCTCGGCAACGGCTCCAACGATTTTCATGAAATTTAGTATACAGGGGGTTTTGGGGGCGATAAATCGATCTAGCTAGGATTCATTTTTATAAAATGTCGAATTTACCAAAAAAATAATAAAATATGATTTCTGCTGCCATCTATTAGCCAGTAGTTAAACTACCGAGCGAAGCACTCCTGCAGCTGCCATCTATTAGCCAGTAGTTAAGGGCGATGGGTACCATCCGGGCGCGAAAATTCAAATTTTATTTAGTTTTTCGCTCATAGTGGGCTAATTATACATTCAAGGCTAATGGCAATGTGTTTTGCGGGTACAACGTTTATGCATCTACATGTTTTTAACAAAAACTCTGCTCAACAATACTCATTTACTTCATATTGGTTCCCGATAGCTCGAAATCTTTGAAACTGCAAAAAATGATCTTTCGGGAACCAATATGAGATGAGTGGGAACTTTCGAGCAAAGTTTCTATTAAAAACATGTAGATGCATTAAAAGTAGGCCCGCAAAATGCATAGTCATAAATCTTCAATGTGTTTAGTTTGTCTAAGATTTGCGAAAAACTAAATAAAATTTGAATTTCGCGGGCTGGTAGGGCCGCAACACCTTAAACTACCGAGCGAAGCTCGGTCACTTAGATATTGTACTAATTACTTACCAATCAATGACATTAAAGAATGTATGTATTTCATGCAATCAATTTTATTATCATTAAACTTACTTGGTAAACTAAGAATACCTAGGTCATTTATTTTGGTCTAGTTAGTTAGTTGATCAATTATGTGGCTGACACATCGCGACATGCGAGAGTCGGCTACTCACAGGCCACAGCTGGCATGAACACGATGCGATTTGACGTTGATGCCATTTTCAAAGACGATTTGTACGTAACTGTTTTTCGGTTTCGTGTGAATTGTATAAAGAGAACAAAAACAAACGAAAATAGGAACTGAAATGTTCCTTAAAGTAGTGGAACATATAGGAGGAAGTTTTGATAGCTGAATCTCATGATAATGCGTCTTGTATTGTATTAGCTAATGTTTGATTTTTAAAGTTAAAAATATCCTTAACTGTTGTTTGGCTCAAGCCTTAAACCATCCAACCATCTCCAAAACCGAAGAGAGGCTTCCCTAAGGCCTAAAAACGTAGAGTTGCAAAAGGAAGAGAGATTTAAAGTTAAAACTACTCGTGACGATTTCTGACGAGTCCTGTCAAATTATTATTTTTCTATACCGCATCCATACCACTTCCAGCGATCGTGACTCCGGTGTCGACATTCATTAAAATTTGCCAAACCCGCGCGCCCGTCGTCCACACCTGACGCCCGGCTCCGAGCGAACTGTGCCGCGCCGGTCTTATCGCCGTGCCCCACATACATCGCCGCTCCACTACGCAGCTGCTGCGAACACCGCCGCACAAAACCAGTAATATATAGCCTACACTGCGACACTGCTGCAACAGCTGTAATTTGTATACGCCGCTGTTCTTGAACTGCGTAATCTGATTTGTTGTAACAAACTTTGGCAATACATTACGTGTTTGTTGCGATTGAATTGAACGGGTTTTTCGGCGAGCGAGCAATGGAAGGTGTAATGTTATTAACGTTGCTTGTATTTCGAGTGACGTTATAGTTTTTCTCTTAGCGCAGTTCGCAGGTGGCTCAAATCTGGCAAGCGTATTGATGGAAAGCTGAACTTAAGCCTCGGTGAAGGATTTTTTCTGGAATGTTTTACTGAAGGCCATAAATTCGCTGTTTGATGAAACTCGGGCTTTTGCAAACTCGATTTAGTAGAATATCTTGCCGTAGGAAGCTGTTACATTAGTTCAGAGGTCGGCCTTCAATAAGTGGAATACGGAGTATTGGTACGCAGCTTTAACTGCGTTCGAGTATATAAAATCACTTGGTATTTATTACTCGAACTAAAGTTGACTGACGTTCTTCGATAACTAGAATATCATCTCTAAAGACCCCGTTTTAGAAACTATGAAAACGCGAACTCGCAGTCCATAAACGGTACTGCGGTCGTCTTACAACTGCAACATAATATTTGACAACAGTAAACTGGCCACATTTTTTCGGGCGGTCCGCCGGTCCATAAGCAAAATTATGGCCCCGGGAACTAGACTTCCCTCAAACCCATAGCGCGCTCACAGCTGCACAAGGGAGGTCTCCACGAGTAGCACCCCCAGGCCTGGATGGCGGACAGGTGTCCTGTTCCCAGGCGTATGTAAATATTGTTGACGCGCGCCGCCCTGTCGCCGCCCGCCTAGTCTCTCGCCTGTGTGTGTATAATGTTAATTGTATAAAATGTACCTACTAGCCGACCCAGCAAACGTTGTTTTGCTATTTGAGATATAAACATTAGCTTACGATACTCTCAGACCTACCGACCATGCACAGAAAATTTCATAACAATCGGTCGAGCCGTTTCGGAGAGTTTTTCGGAGTAGTGTGGTTTATTTGGTAACAAAAACTTTGTCCACTTGAAATATCATTAAAATCTTTGCTTGCAGCTAAGTATGAGATTTTACAATTATAGAGATATATAAATAGAGGTTATTTTGCCATAAGGCTGTAGAACACTTATACCGAGACTACTTTTCAATATTTTGCATTGTTTGCGTTTTTGTTGCTCGGTCATATTTTACCCAAACAGTTTGGCTTTTTGTGACGGAGATAGCTTATACTCTGAAATAGTACAATGTACGTGTAACCTACTCGTAGTGCCCAGAATAATCCTTGATTACCGTGAACTTTGTATTTTAGATCGAACGCGGAAATACCACGGGCGAAACTTGGTATCATCGATGATATTGAAGCTGCGGGCTAGTAAATAAACGAATGATTGTACTAATCGTTGCTATCACATAGGCGTGGTGGCTCTGGGCCCATTATCCGGATATATTGTGTGTGCATTGTACACTGTAAAGTGTGCAGGCGCTCCCGCTACGCCGCAGGATGGCCGCGGCAGCTGCGTCCGAGATTTATATGTTTGCTGATAAAACACACATACACCAGCCTTTTGGACGCTGCAATTAATATACTATGTACTAGACGTTGCCCATGGCTCCGCTCATGTGAACTTAGGTCTTACGGACCTGCTACAGAACCGATTTACTCTTTAGCTAGGACATACCACACCACAGCGCAGGCCATTACCTATATATCACATGATATAGATAATAATAGTACTGCAGCTCTATAGACATAATGATAATATGTCCATGCATTGTTTAAGATTGCTTTGACAAAAATGTGTAAGAATGCACAAATGGTCACATGACCGATTTAGCGATCATTTACAAACATTTTTGAATTTCAATCCATTTTTATGTTTTTGTCGTATAAGTATTAAGTATCGTAAATTGCCATATTATGGCCAGAGATGCTGTTCTGCAATTAAGGGTAAGTACTCGTGTTTGGGAAAGCGCAGTGTTGGCATGCCTCCGACCAGATGGACATTAAAAGAGTCACAGGAAGGCGCTGGACATAAGTGGCGCAGGACCGTGCGGGTTGGAAATCATTGCAGGAGGCCTTTGTCTAGCAGTGGACGTCCGTCGGCTGAAACGAACTCTTACAAGTGTTTTAAATCCTAAATTCAAAACCTAGTGATAAAACTCTATGACGCAAACCGCCAGAAATCTTGGATTTTCTTTTGCATAACTATTTTTCGTAGGATTTATATTATTAGTTTTTTACAAATAACACTAAGCGTCGCGCTTAAGTCAGCTATGAGTAACGAAACTCGCGTTTAACAACTAAACAAACTCAAAAACAATTAGCGCGGGTCGCACCTGCTGGGCGGGCGGCGCGGCGAGGGCGGGCGGCGCGGCGAGGGCGGGCGGCGTGTCCGAGCGCGACGTGTGTACTTGCGGATCATCGCTGTGTTCTCACGGAATTATTCGCTTAATGGGCTCACATTTAGAGAAATTATTTCGAAGCTTGTTGAAGCAGGTATACAATCTTTCCTATCGTTTGCTGAATATTTTTGGAGTGATTTTGGAAAAGGGATGGAAGCTTGAATGGAAGATGCGCACTCATCAGTCCTCATTCATTCCCCAGTTTTCTGTCACACACAGGAAACTGGGGAATGGATAAGTTTGATACCACGGCGTACTATTGGCTAACATTGTGATCAGATCTAAATAATGCTCGCGTTTTTTTATGTTATAATCATGGATTAATAAAAGGTCGTCGCTCGCGCTCCGACTAGACAGAGCCCTACCTAAGAACGACAGCTCCGTGAGTGCGGCAACATTTTCTTGTAGTGTGAGTGTGTCAATTTGAAATTTGTGGTGCGCGGATGTTAAATAGTGTGCGTCAAAAATTGTGTAGCGGTGGCTGGTTTCTCGACTTACTCGTATACAGAGTATTTTATGCCGCACTTTCAAAGTCGCTGGCGGTCTCTTGGACCTTTAGTTGTCATTGTTTCTGGCATTTTATAAATTACGAACTTTCATAAACTGGTAACGTCGTCGGAATCGTACAAATTGATTCCCTCTATACAAGATTAGACTTTAGGGACAAGCTTTGAATGTAAGAGGTGCTACGAAGTGCTACGAATGAGTGCACGAGAGTTCGGTCTACAAGCAGGCATTATTTTGTAAATATTAATAATAAACCTATACATACAAAGTTAGTTTTGGTTCTGGTTAAGAAAAGCGATTCTTACCATCTTTCTTTTAACTCTGTTCTGTAGTACATAGAACCCTCGGCTTGCTAGTAACAGTCAGATCATGAGTACAGCATAAACATCCTTTACCAAAGTAGGTCTATCTCCCACTTTCATAATAGACAATACAGTATATTGATATCAGGGGTCGCCAACTGTCGCCCGCATTAATATAGAAAAGATTCTCTCCAGATGGTGCCCCCTGGCTCCAGGCTGAATCGATAGGCATTTGCTTAAAATTGTATATAAAAGTTGATTTTCCTCGCGCTGCGCCGCCCAACTCGAAATTGTTTTAGTTTCACTGCGCAGCACTACACTAGTTGTTTGTTTTGTGCAGAACAAATATAAACACTCAGTTATTTTACTCAGAACAGAGTAAATGTGTGAGTGTAAATTTAACCAGCCAAGTGCGAGTCGGGGTCACGCACAACGGTTCCGTGCAAATGACATGATGTACAGCCGATTTCCACAATAATCAATGGTAATACTTTAGAATTCATTATAATAATAATAATAATAATAATAACGTTTATTTCTACAAATTAAAAATACACTTGTCTTATCTAGCATAGACCCCTAAACTAGTAAACCCGTGTCTTAGGGGTCACGGTAAAAATTAGACAAACAACTGTAGTAACAGTACGGATGGACATCTTTCTATAAGTTACACCTATATTTTAAGCACATCATCTATTATTCATCGAACATTAACCTTTTGGGTGTGCGTGTAAGAGTATATATATATGTGTGTGTGTGTGTGTGTGTGCGTGTGTGTGCGCGCGCGCGTGTGTGTGTGTGTGTGTGTGTGTGTGTGTGTGAAAGTGAAAGTGTATGTGCTAGTTTGCAAGTTTGTATTACCTGATGAATTTTTCAATTTCATGAATTATATTTTGTTAAAGCCAGTAAAGATACGTAATATGCTATTATATCATACTTGCTCAGTAACTATGGATTACTATGGTGGAAAGTCTCCTTGTAAGTTTGTGACGGAGCAGAGCCGCCCGTCACCTCGGCATCGCATGAAGCGGCGGGTCGAGCCGCGCGCCTACAGCCAGGCGCCACCGTGACGTCACCAGCCGCGGCCGGCAGCTCGCTCCCCCGCGCCGCCGCCACACCGGCAGCGCGCCCCACCCAGCAATCGCCTATATAAGCCAGCGCACACAGCGTGCGCGCGCTTCTGTTCCGACAACGCGACGGCTTGATTACCCTAGGGTCGTTGCGGGGCAGAAGACCCCCAACCCCCAAGTCCATCAGACGGAGGTTGGCTCCGGCACCTTCCGCGCGAATAAAGAATATTATTTGATTTCAAACCGAGAGAATCGTGAACGCATCCCCAACTGGGTACTCCCGTGACTCGACCCCAGAGACGTGATTTAAATCTCCGTGCCACTCGTGCTAATTTGCGATAAGTAATGCTTGTACCGTTTGTAAATCACAATAGCCTGTAAGTAGATTTCTAAGTACGTTATAGTGTATATTTGCATGCCCTGAAAAGTTAATAAATAATCATTGTTGTTAATCGTGGATTTTATTAATCTCTGTTAGAACACGAAATACCTAAGTCTCTGTAGGTCGAAATCAATATAACTGGTGGTTATCTAAAACCACCACGTTACAAGTTGGTGTTTGCAATTCAAGGCAACATTACGTCGCACTATGCTTGAATTGTAATGTTCACATTACAGTTCAAGCAAAACTCCTTGGTAAACAATCTCTTTTTAACCGACTTCAAAAAAAGGAGGAGGTTCTCAATTCATCGGAATCTTTTTTGTCTTATCAATATTACTATAATTAATTATAATAAGTAACCATTTTTTGCTAATTATTCTAATTAAAATTTCATTTTGCATTACCAATGTTTTATTTACCTCGCAAGTATGATATAAAGTAGAATGCTTACCTCGGTTGCAAGTAGTTATAACACCCTCGAACTATATTCATCCTCGCTCGCTGCGCTCGCTCGTGTGACTAAATATCTCGGGTGCACGCGATCCATTAGCGCCCTATACGAGCTGCGCTTGCACTGGCGCCAGATTGGATCTTGTTCTGTAATAGCTTACTTACGTCCCTTGTGTAACAATCTACTAATTACATTAATGTTCGTTTTAACCAACATTTTAAGAGTCACCTAAGCCCTTAGGTGACAGTTGTTGTAAGTAAAAACTGTCACCTATCGGCTTACGCGGTTCTTAAAGTGTTGGTGAAAACGAGCATTAGTATACCTACAACACTAAGGCTTTTGATCATTCTTTACTCTAATTTTTTAGATGAATCCCTGAAAATATTTACCATTTTAATGCATTTTTGTTAAGAAATTAAAAATAATAACAAGCTCAATTATGCAGTGTGCCTTTAACAATGTATTAAACAAAAGTACTTAGAAGGTATCTAATTATTTAACTTACTTTTACCCGCTGCTCTACTTTCTCAACCTACTACCCAAGTATGGTTGGTTAGATGAGCCCTAGACTTTTTCCAATACCTCTTAGCACATTCCAAATTCAAATTACATTTCAATCCAAAATTCGAATTGCACTTGATAACCAGATCCGAAGAGTGAAATCCCTTAATCCTTGAACACATGACAAATAGTTTCCCTAGGGGTGGGCGCGGGGGACGCTAGGGTATAGGTAGGGGTAGGAGGATGGGGTAGGAAAGGGGCAGGTTTCTCGTTAGAGCGCGCAGGTGGCGGTCGCAGGTGTTACAATTTTTGCATTTGCACGTAATTGTACCTTTTTTGGATCGGTTATTAGATTTCCCGGCGGACATTATGTCACGACCGAGGTTTCTTTATTTCTCCGAGGGCTCTTATTTATTATCCTTTTTGAAGAATTCGTAGCGACATTTCGGCTACATTGATCGCAGTGTAAAGGATACTCGTGTAGGAAACATTAATTACTGTTCCGTTTAAAGGACACTTTACCCGGCAACATTACTAGACGCGCAGTAATTAGACGCACAGTGCAGTTCGTTGTAAGGCATTGCAATGCAAGTTCTGGGATGCATTGCATAAAATCAGTGGTTTCTTATAAATTGAGCATTAAAAAAATGACAATGATCATGGATGTATGGATTCCCGTATCAAGCTGAATCAAACCCAAACTTTATTTTTTATAGACTATGGTCTCCACATTAACTCCTACAATTATTACTTTTTTTAATTAATATCCGGATTCTTAAGTTATAGACAAACAAACAAGTTGTACTTCTTAGTAAAATCAGTATGACACAAAATGTGCATCGAAAAGAAAGTAACTTTTTGTATGCATGTTTGCGCTTTATGCTAGCACTTTCCGGTTTACGCTAGACCGTATCGCGACGGCCGGCTATCGCCTGCCCCCGCGCATCGCGCCTCCCCGTTTTCGGCGACGCGCTTGAACAGTCCGGTGCAAAATCCCGACGGAGTCGATTGACTGTGCGTGCCGCGTTCGCCCGCGTGAAGTCGCCCGCCACGCCGCATCTCGCCTTCTTACGAGCCCGATTTCTTGTGCTACTTCGTTTGCGTTGTTGTCCGCCGCGTCATTCTAACGCCGCGGGCCCCTTTGGCTATCCGGAATACTGTTTTTTGTGCTCCCGCGCCACCTGGAAATCACGCCGCCGCGGAGCCGCTTCGCTACCCGCGAATTCGTACCGCCGCCGCGAAAGATCCCTCAAGGAGGGCGAGTGTGTTCCTATTTGCATTTAACACAGCAGGCACCACACACCACATTTCATCCTACACGAACACACTCCCCGGATTCCACGTGCTGGCTGTCTCCATGCGCCGGTAAGTACCTAGTAGTAAGTCACTCTGTGCCGCGGGATTAAACCCAGTGCAAAACGCCTAATAAAATTTTTTGGCGGGCCTTTTTCGACCCGCCACCGCCGCTGCCTGTGAGAATCCGCTGGACTGCTCTGATGGGCCCGGCAGTTGCCCGCTGATTCATCGTGCACAGGCGCGGTGCGTAATCATTTTTGGTAGCAACGAGCGCGGTTTGTCTACACCTCGCTTTGCGTTTTGCGCTGGTTTTGCCCGCCGCGCCGTTCATTTTCTGCGCCGCTGGCATAAATCCCGCTTTCCGCCACGCGCCGCGTCGTTCGCCGCGCTGTTAGCGGAAATTCCGCAATCGCCGCCAGTTCCGCTGCGTCAACGCCGCGTTTCGGCCGCGTTCCGATTATTATAATTATAAGTTTAATCTTTATTTTAAGTTTTGCTTGCGTGCCGGTACCGCCCGCTCGCCGTAATTTAACACGCGTATCTACTACGGTCGCGCCGCTTTGTTCATTGCGACTACGGTACGACCGCGATACGACTTGTTTACTATTACTTTAATTTTATTAGTGCTTGCACTCGCGCCGCCCGCCGACTTGCCGGCCGCCTTTTCAATTTATTATTGTTGCTTTATTTTTACATTTTGTTTACATTTAATTTGTTAGAATGTCCGCGAACATAAAAAAGCTAGCTGTACAGATACAGTCTGAGCTTCGCTGGGCGACGTCCGCCGCGGGTTTGATAGGCCGCGAAGATAGATCCGCCGCCCTATTACACCGAGCGGACCAGGTGCGGACTCGGCAGGCCTCTGTGGAGCAGGCCTTCCAAGACCTGCTCACCCTCGGTCCCGAACAGGAGGTACTGAGGACGGCTCAGGCCGATTACGACCAGTTCTTCGAACTGTTGGACTCGGTGGTGGAGGCCGCCCATGGGATCCGGACCGCCGCTGATGAAAGGCGTCGAAGTGGCGCTTTTAGGGACTCCCCCAGCCGACCGCCCACACAGCCGGCATTACTCGGGAAACTGCCCACGATCGAGCTGCCCAAATTCGGTGGGCAGCTTCAAGAGTGGATGGGCTTCCTGGCGTTATTTGACAGTCTGGTCCACGCCAGGAAGGACCTGTCCCCCACCCAGAAGCTGACATACTTACTGTCTTCGCTACAGGGCGAGGCCCTGGATTTGGTGCGGCACCTCGACCTCTCGGAGGAGAGCTACACCACGGCCCGGGAATTGCTGGCCAGGCGCTACGAAAATGTGCGCCGGTTGGCCGACGCACATGTAGCCCAGCTACTCGCCTTGCCCGCCGTCACCGGGGTGGCCGGCCTCAGAGAGGCCTTGCTAAACCCCTGCATTGTGGCCACCAACGCTCTCCGTCGATTGGATCTCCCCGTCGACCAGTGGTCCTTCTTGTTGTTGCACATAGTGCTCTCCCGCCTGCCGTCGGAGCTTAAGCTCCGCTTCGAGCAGCGCTTCGGAGGGGACGGTGCAACCTACCTGCCCCCTTTCTCCGACCTCCTGAAGTTTCTGGAGCAGGAGTGCCTCCAGGCCGATAACTCTGGAGTTACCGGCCCTCGAGTGGCCCCTGGGAGGTCCGAGCATGTCCGAGGGGGTGGGGCAAGGACTGGCCCTTCGACGGGGACCGGCCCCAACCGGCGAGGCCGTGGAGCCGACGCCAGAGAAGGTCGCCGGGTGTCGCAGTACAGCGGGGCCGTGGCAACGAAGCCCCCCCCCTGTGCCTATTGTCGGCACCCCGGCCACCAGGTCTCCTCGTGTCCGCACTTCCTGGCCAAACCGGTTGCGGCCCGGAGAGATTACGTGGCGACACGCCAGTGGTGTTTCTCGTGCCTGGGCCAGCATCTCGTACGAGACTGCCCGCGCCAGCGGCCCTGCCCACATTGCGGCGGTGCCCATTCGGCCCTTTTGTGCGCTAACCGGAGTGGTTCCGGTCGCCAGGACGTTGGGTCGCGCACCCCCCCCATGGGCGGGGGCGCTCGATCGCGCACCCCCCCCATGGGCGGGGGCGCTAGTCCTGGCCACCCGACCAGTCCCGTTAGGCGTTCTCCGGTGGACCACCAACCTCCTAGAGGAGGTAGGGGTTCCACCCCCCGGAGGAGGGCTTCACCCCCCCGCGGCATGGTCACATACCCCTCGCGTCCTCACGACGGGGATATCGCGTCCGCCCCATTGGGCGTCGTCCCGCGTCGGTTCTCGCCGCCACTACACGAGTGGCCGCGACTGGAGCGCCATCCTCCCACCATAGGTCGAGGCGATTCCTACCGGGTGCCGGACGTTAGCCGCATAGTGCGGCCCCAAATGGGTGAACGGTCCCCTGCTGATTACCAGCGCCCTAGGGGCGGTGGGGCTTCACCCCCCCAGGGGGGTCACACCCCCCCCAGGGGAGGGTCACACCCCCCTCGCATTTTTATGACGGGTGTCTGACGGCCGCTCAAATGAGCGTCGAACCGTCTAGGTTTTTGCCTCCCCTCCATGTGTGGACGCAACTGGAGCGCCATCCACCCGTGCTAGGTCGAGGCGCTCCCTACCACGCCCCGGATGCTAGCCGCATGGTGCGACCCCGGGTTGGTTATGCCGGATGGTCCCCACGTTGGGTACCCTCCCCCTCTCTAGCAGCGCCCCAGCCGGAGTACCCCCGTCAGTGGGCTCCCGCTGGTGAAGGCACGTCGCGCTAGGTGTCCGCCACCCTAGCTGCCACCTAGCCACCTCCCCTGAGACTTTGGATCTACAGCAGTCAGTATGCCAGACCATACTTTTGTCGACTGCCTCAGGGAGGTTAGGGTCTCAGGTTACAGGAGTGGCTCTCCCTTGTGGCCTCACTTCCGAATGTTAATCGGATCTCGATGCCTCGTTGCTTCCTACCGCCCGGAAGGTGCCACGCCAGTCTCCACGGCTTTTGTGATGCGTCCGAAAAAGGGTACGCAGCCGTGGTCTATTTGCGAACTGTCAGTGACACCGGCGAGGTCGCAACCCACCTTGTCTTGGCGAAAAGTAAAGTGGCCCCAATTCGGTCACGCTTGACGATACCCAAATTGGAGTTGTCTGGAGCCGCTCTTTTGGTGCGCCTTCTCAACCATGTGCGTACGTCCCTCCTATCGATCGTGGACCTGACGGACGTGTACGCCTGGTCAGACAGCGAAATTGTCCTTTGTTGGTTGCGAGCCGCTCCCCACAACTTGGAAGTCTTTGTTGCCAACCGGGTTTCCCAAATCCAGAATTCGGAAACCCCGTTGACCTGGAGACATGTGCCAGGGGACCTGAACCCTGCAGATTGTGCTTCCCGCGGATGTGAAGCTTCCGACCTTGTCAACCACTCTCTTTGGTGGGGCCCTGACTGGCTGACTCGGAATGAGTCCGCCTGGCCTCAGAGTAGGTTCTCCGAGCCCGATGTGTTACCTGGCTTGCGAGTCGGAGTTGTGGAAGATAAGCCAGCCAATTCGCTGAGCTATCTTCAGGAACGCTACAGTTCCCTTGATAAATTGATTGGGGTGACGGCTTGGATTCAGCGCTTCACCCACAACGCTCGGAACCCACGCGACAAAATGTCGAACCCGGTCTTGTCGCCCCTGGAGAGACAGGAGGCCCGGACCTTTTGGATACGTTTGGTTCAACTGGAGCATTTTGAGTCCGCTATTGAGACACTGAAGCGAGGTTTACCTTTGAAAGGCTCGCTCGCCCGCTTAAACCTCTTCCTGGATGACACCGGATTGATACGCGTTGGTGGACGCCTCCGGAATTCTGACTTACCCTATGGGGCACGTCATCCCTTGTTGCTTCCGAACAATAGCGCTTTTGTAAAATTGTTGGTGACGCATTACCACGTCAAAAATGCCCACGCTGGCTGCAACGCCCTTTCGGCCATATTGCAGCGCGAATTTTGGATTTTATCGGGACGACGCTCCATCCGAAGCGTCATTTTTAAGTGCATTCCGTGCTACCGCCTGAAGGCCAGCACCATGCAGCCCATTATGGGGGACCTCCCCACCGACCGTGTCGTGGCCTCGCGCCCCTTTTCGGCGGTCGGGACGGATTTTGCGGGGCCGTTCTTCGTCAAGAGCTCCAGCCTCCGCAATGCTCGTTCCCTCAAGGCCTACCTTTGCGTTTTTGTTTGCCTGGCTACCAAGGCCGTACACTTAGAACTGGTGAGTGCCCTCAGCACCGAAGCCTTTGTAGCCACGCTAGGCCGCTTCGTTTCACGCCGAGGATATCCGCACCTGATCCGATCGGATTGTGGGACCAACTATAAGGGTGCCGATAGATATTTGAAGGAAGTCGTCCAATTTTTGAATGAAAATAAGATAGGCCTCGGCACGGCAATGTCCAAGATGGGGATAACTTGGACCTTTGACCCGCCAGCTTGTCCCCACTGGGGCGGGATCTTTGAAGCCGTCGTCAAGGTCTCAAAGACGCATCTCCGACGCGTGATAGGTGAAACCATTTTGACATTTGAAGAGCTCGCTACCGTTTTTTGTAAGATTGAGGCTGTCCTCAATTCTCGGCCACTCTGCCCCTTATCGTCCGATCCCAATGACCTGGAAGTTTTAACCCCCGGTCATTTCTTAATTGGTGAACCCCTTAACGCCCTGCCCGAGTACCCCTTCAGGGACGTGAAGGTCTCACGGTTGTCTCGTTTCGAATTGCTACAGCAGATGACCCAAAATTTCTGGCATCGTTGGTATTTAGAATATTTGCATCTCTTGCAGCAGCGCGTTAAGTGGTCCGACAAGACCGACCCACCTAAGGTTGGTGATCTTGTCCTAGTTAAGGAGTCTAATTTGTTGCCTTTGTGCTGGCGTCGTGGACGCATTCTTAAATTGATATATGGATCCGATGGGGTTCCCAGAGTTGCCGAGGTAATGGTCGGAGATTCGGTTTTGCAGCGAGCCGTCTCTTCCTTATCCCGCTTGCCCATTGGTTAGTGGACCCCAAATCCTTGGGTCCACTGGCGGGGGTGTTTGCGCTTTATGCTAGCACTTTCCGGTTTACGCTAGACCGTATCGCGACGGCCGGCTATCGCCTGCCCCCGCGCATCGCGCCTCCCCGTTTTCGGCGACGCGCTTGAACAGTCCGGTGCAAAATCCCGACGGAGTCGATTGACTGTGCGTGCCGCGTTCGCCCGCGTGAAGTCGCCCGCCACGCCGCATCTCGCCTTCTTACGAGCCCGATTTCTTGTGCTACTTCGTTTGCGTTGTTGTCCGCCGCGTCATTCTAACGCCGCGGGCCCCTTTGGCTATCCGGAATACTGTTTTTTGTGCTCCCGCGCCACCTGGAAATCACGCCGCCGCGGAGCCGCTTCGCTACCCGCGAATTCGTACCGCCGCCGCGAAAGATCCCTCAAGGAGGGCGAGTGTGTTCCTATTTGCATTTAACACAGCAGGCACCACACACCACATTTCATCCTACACGAACACACTCCCCGGATTCCACGTGCTGGCTGTCTCCATGCGCCGGTAAGTACCTAGTAGTAAGTCACTCTGTGCCGCGGGATTAAACCCAGTGCAAAACGCCTAATAAAATTTTTTGGCGGGCCTTTTTCGACCCGCCACCGCCGCTGCCTGTGAGAATCCGCTGGACTGCTCTGATGGGCCCGGCAGTTGCCCGCTGATTCATCGTGCACAGGCGCGGTGCGTAATCAATGCAAAATTAAATTCCTGATATGAAAATGATTTTTTTTGATATTTTTAGTGCCAATGGTTCGTAAAAAACACTATTTGGTTTTTCCAAAATAGTCTGGTTTTGGTTCATGAGAAAAGTTGATACCACCTTTGGTCATTCTCCTTTAAGCATCTGACAGTTTCTTTACTGAAGTCTCCTTCAGTAATATTATATTATATTCGTTGCCTATTGCGTCGACATCAGAATTGATTTGCATTAGGAACATAAAAAAGGCCAATTTTCTTGCCAATCTGAATTATTTTCCAAATCCAAAGTTTATCTGGTGATTGTGAAATAGGCCCTTAATAATATAAATGTCAAAAGTTTAAATATGTGCGCAGCGTATATTATGGTAATAACCGTAACTACTGAACTGAACGTGATTCACACGCACCTAGTAATCGCTATTTTTTATTCCGAAAAATTTCGCATTTTCTGCGGTTTAGTGAAAATCTGAATTTAGCTATAGTTACTATAAAAACTATATAGGAGTATTGTGTAAGACACGCCCCCGCACACATGGCCTGCGCCAGATCTCTGTTGAGCACTCAATACCGCGTCTGCTCAACATATTTATTATTGCCTGCCGATGGACGGACAGATTCCGCCGTGGATTGTATCCATTCATACCGTTACGTATTTAGCCAATAGAACTGCCGATTGAGCACTACAAAAATTCTGGTGTGCTTTTAGTTAATGGTCACAGGTGTCCATCCACAGACAATAGTATCCTCCATGGAATTCTGTGTGTTTCACACGTTTTCGCGTTGGTTTCTTATATATTTTTTTAAAGTTCACGCAGAATTCTAGATGTATATTCACACGTTTTTTTCAATAGGTATTCTGTTCTGCGCTTTTCGCCGCAACGCAGATGGCTGTGTATTTCCACACGGTTTTACAGTTTCCTGTTTTTTTCCTCGTGTTTGCGGGTCACATTCTTTACTTGCACGTGTGGGTTTTACTCGTATTTTTACAGATCCTAAGTGCACGAGTGCAACTCACACTTCGTTGTTTTTTAGGGTTCCATACCAAAATGGTGAAAATAGAACCCTTATGGTGAGACTTTCTCCGTCCGTCCGTCCGTCCGTCCGTCTGTCACACTCGATTATTTCCATACTGTTTTGTTTGAACGCGTATTGTCGACCTGTCGGCGCGGCGCGTGCCGGGGCTCACATGCCGCTAGTGATGTCTTGTCGACGTGTCGCCTGTGTCTACATGTTCCACGCGGAGCCCTGTGGTCTCCACTCGTCCCGCAGCGCCGCGGCTGCAGCTGACCGCAGTGACGCAAGCCGCGTGCCGGCCATGTGGCGCGGAGGCGCGGCGCGTGCCGGGGCTCACATGCCGCTAGTGATGTCTTGTCGACGTGTCGCCTGTGTCTACATGTTCCACGCGGAGCCCTGTGGTCTCCACTCGCCGCGCAGTGCCGCGGCTGCAGCTGACCGCAGTGACGCAAGCCGCGTGCCGGCCATGTGGCGCGGAGGCGCGGCGCGTGCCGGGGCTCACATGCCGCTAGTGATGTCTTGTCGACGTGTCGCCTGTGTCTACATGTTCCACGCGGAGCCCTGTGGTCTCCACTCGTCCCGCAGCGCCGCGGCTGCAGCTGACCGCAGTGACGCAAGCCGCGTGCCGGCCATGTGGCGCGGAGGCGCGGCGCGTGCCGGGGTTCACATGCCGCTAGTGATGTCTTGTCGACGTGTCGCTTGTGTCTACATGTTCCACGCGGAGCCCTGTGGTCTCCACTCGTCCCGCAGCGCCGCGGCTGCAGCTGACCGCAGTGACGCAAGCCGCGTGCCGGCCATGTGGCGCGGAGGCGCGGCGCGTGCCGGGGTTCACATGCCGCTAGTGATGTCTTGTCGACGTGTCGCCTGTGTCTACATGTTCCACGCGGAGCCCTGTGGTCTCCACTCGTCCCGCAGCGCCGCGGCTGCAGCTGACCGCAGTGACGCAAGCCGCGTGCCGGCCATGTGGCGCGGAGGCGCGGCGCGTGCCGGGGTTCACATGCCGCTAGTGATGTCTTGTCGACGTGTCGCCTGTGTCTACATGTTCCACGCGGAGCCCTGTGGTCTCCACTCGTCCCGCAGCGCCGCGGCTGCAGCTGACCGCAGTGACGCAAGCCGCGTGCCGGCCATGTGGCGCGGAGGCGCGGCGCGTGCCGGGGTTCACATGCCGCTAGTGATGTCTTGTCGACGTGTCGCCTGTGTCTACATGTTCCACGCGGAGCCCTGTGGTCTCCACTCGTCCCGCAGCGCCGCGGCTGCAGCTGACCGCAGTGACGCAAGCCGCGTGCCGGCCATGTGGCGCGGAGGCGCGGCGCGTGCCGGGGTTCACATGCCGCTAGTGATGTCTTGTCGACGTGTCGCCTGTGTCTACATGTTCCACGCGGAGCCCTGTGGTCTCCACTCGTCCCGCAGCGCCGCGGCTGCAGCTGACCGCAGTGACGCAAGCCGCGTGCCGGCCATGTGGCGCGGAGGCGCGGCGCGTGCCGGGGTTCACATGCCGCTAGTGATGTCTTGTCGACGTGTCGCCTGTGTCTACATGTTCCACGCGGAGCCCTGTGGTCTCCACTCGTCCCGCAGCGCCGCGGCTGCAGCTGACCGCAGTGACGCAAGCCGCGTGCCGGCCATGTGGGGCGGAGGCGCGGCGCGTGCCGGGGTTCACATGCCGCTAGTGATGTCTTGTCGACGTGTCGCCTGTGTCTACATGTTCCACGCGGAGCCCTGTGGTCTCCACTCGTCCCGCAGCGCCGCGGCTGCAGCTGACCGCAGTGACGCAAGCCGCGTGCCGGCCATGTGGCGCGGAGGCGCGGCGCGTGCCGGGGTTCACATGCCGCTAGTGATGTCTTGTCGACGTGTCGCCTGTGTCTACATGTTCCACGCGGAGCCCTGTGGTCTCCACTCGTCCCGCAGCGCCGCGGCTGCAGCTGACCGCAGTGACGCAAGCCGCGTGCCGGCCATGTGGCGCGGAGGCGCGGCGCGTGCCGGGGCTCACATGCCGCTAGTGATGTCTTGTCGACGTGTCGCCTGTGTCTACATGTTCCACGCGGAGCCCTGTGGTCTCCACTCGTCCCGCAGCGCCGCGGCTGCAGCTGACCGCAGTGACGCAAGCCGCGTGCCGGCCATGTGGCGCGGAGGCGCGGCGCGTGCCGGGGTTCACATGCCGCTAGTGATGTCTTGTCGACGTGTCGCCTGTGTCTACATGTTCCACGCGGAGCCCTGTGGTCTCCACTCGTCCCGCAGCGCCGCGGCTGCAGCTGACCGCAGTGACGCAAGCCGCGTGCCGGCCATGTGGCGCGGAGGCGCGGCGCGTGCCGGGGTTCACATGCCGCTAGTGATGTCTTGTCGACGTGTCGCCTGTGTCTACATGTTCCACGCGGAGCCCTGTGGTCTCCACTCGTCCCGCAGCGCCGCGGCTGCAGCTGACCGCAGTGACGCAAGCCGCGTGCCGGCCATGTGGCGCGGAGGCGCGGCGCGTGCCGGCCATGTGGCGCGGAGGCGCGGCGCGTGCCGGGGTTCACATGCCGCTAGTGATGTCTTGTCGACGTGTCGCCTGTGTCTACATGTTCCACGCGGAGCCCTGTGGTCTCCACTCGTCCCGCAGCGCCGCGGCTGCAGCTGACCGCAGTGACGCAAGCCGCGTGCCGGCCATGTGGCGCGGAGGCGCGGCGCGTGCCGGGGTTCACATGCCGCTAGTGATGTCTTGTCGACGTGTCGCCTGTGTCTACATGTTCCACGCGGAGCCCTGTGGTCTCCACTCGTCCCGCAGCGCCGCGGCTGCAGTTGATCATATATTTCATAGGTCACATGCCTGGGACTCGTACCCATATGGAGGCAGTGCGATTCGGAGAACTCTGGGGATTACTTAACCTTGACTGGCGGTATGTCTTTGCCGGTAAGGCCACAGTCTCTCACTAAACTATACTTTAGTCAATTTAGAAAATTCCTATAAACTAACCTCTAACTTATCTCAACTGCATCAGTACTTAAGGGTATCGAATTGTTGCCAAATAAAAATCTGACCGCCATGTAAGCCCCACGTTACCGTTTATTTTTACCATCATACAGTACTGTTGTATGTACGCTCGATTCAGCTGTCGAGTGTAATTTACTGCCTTTCTATACTTATTCTATACCGCTTCTGCCCGCGATTTCGCCTATTTGAATTTCGGGTTTTCACAAATTCCGTGGGAACCAAAGATTTATCCAGGATAAAGAGTAACATATAACTTAGTACCGATATGTTATTAATACAAGATATCTTAATTGCTTCCAACACAATTAATAATAATAATTGGTCTGAAGCTGCGGCGTGAAAGAGTAATAAACATACACCAATGATAATATTATCGATAGTCGATACACACATAAACTTTGCTCTATACAATATTATGTCCCGAGTACCTAGATACCATTGACGACCGCGCCTGAACTTCTCAATGGATCTATTTTGGAATATGGATCTGTTATAGCAGAACGAGAGTGGTTTGGTTTGAGAACATTACGTCTCGATAGAACTGTATCGTTGTCCACTGCTGGACATACACCTCCTGAAAAGATCGTCGATCGATTAAACTAGCAATAGTTCTCATGTTATGTTTTTTGATTTTCGTTCCATTCCGTTCCATCAATCGGAATGTCATATGACAGCGGCTGCATGGTATAAAGTGAGGGCTACGGTGCGCGCTTAGAGAATTTTTTGTCGATAGGGAACAGAGCCACGACCGTAGCTCGCTGTACTGTATGGCCCATAATACATTGCTGAAAAATGAAAATGGGGGTCGGTTTGACAGGCGTTGGACAGTTGGACAGTGAGTGCAAACTATTTGTTTGATCGTAGACCGCTGTTTACATTACATTGCTTGCTCAGTAACAAGTGTGCGGAGCGTGGAGCGATGCCAAGCCGCCACCTGCCGGCAGCTGCGAGATGAGACGCAGCTGTCGCGGGCGTTAGGACTTAGGAGCACTTTGTAACAGGCGGGCTAACAAGAAACCTTGAAAACCATCATCAGTTTTCACCCATAACTAGTATAATCACGGTGAAAATTCGTATCACCAGATAGCACGGCACCAAAAGTCGAAGTCATAAGTCAAAATATCTTTATCTCTTGTAATATTTGTCGCATATGCTGTATGGTGAGGTCGACTTAAAGCTAAGTTTACGAGGGTTCGAACGTGCCCTGCACTGAGAAGAAGCCCACAACAAACTCAACCGGGTTTTGTTTTCGGTTATCACCACTTCACAATGTCTCTTAAAACTAATTGAGCTAGTATACTTACAGCAGTTCATTATGTATACTACGCTTTAATCATGAGCTTTCCTTATACAGCCACTTGGAACTTATTAACAAAAGGTCTTCCCTATACCCCTATACTATCTAGGGTCTATCAAAGATGCATTTATTCTTGTTGGCAATATGACTGTTAAAAATTTATCACTCATAGTAACTAATTAGGTGCTGGACTTACTCCAGTCCGTATGGAATGGCGCCAAGAATATTGTCGTTGCAATAATATCAGAGATGGGCTTTTAATTATAATGAATGCTTAAGAGTCTACTGACCCACGATGTCTCCCATACAAACGTAAGTAATACCAAAATCATTTGTAATTCGTACTAATTTCGATCATGTTGTGGTGTTCTTCGGGTTCACACAGTAATAATCTATGCTCCTGGCCATATCTGGTTCCGAAATACTTCTGTTAAACGAAATTGTAAACGAATTTAGTTTTGCTTATTTTTATGTCAAAGAGGACATATTGTTTTCTGCTTATTTGATTTGAAATAAAAACAACACTATCTCACGTCGCATTAGTTCAGGAGCACAGTTTTTATTGTCCAGATAAAGAAAAACACCAGTTAATAAAGAAAGTTACAATTTTTCATTCATAATTTTTGTATTACGGAACTCGACCAAATTTTGATCAAATTTGATTATTATTTCGTTTTAAAGAAATATTTCCAAACAAAATATGGCCAGGAGCATAGATTATTACTATATGAATCCGAATAACACCACAACATGATCCAAATATGCACGAATTACTAATGATTTGGTATTTTGAACTCGAATGGAGACATTGTAGTTCACAGGCCCCTATAATTCCGATTGCTACAAGGCTACCATAAAATCACAGGATAGCATTTTTGCTCGAATAGCGGGTTGGAGTCCCAGTTCAACCAGGCAAATATTTAAAAACCTATACTATTTATGTTGTTTTCTAAATTCCATCTATAACACATATTTAAGGTAGGTAGTTACTTCCCCTCCATCCCAGTGGCATTGTCGTGGAACGCTCTCTATGTCTTCTATGAGTTGCTGCAGACAGTAAAGCAATGCTGACTAGATTGGCGGCAAACTTGGCGGTTTGTTTTATTGCCAAAAGGTTTTAAGTGGGATGGGTACTATTCGGGCGCGAAAATTCTAATTTTATTTAGTTTTTCGCTAATGGTAGATAGGCTAATTATACACCGTAGGCAATGAGTTTTGATAAAAACTCAGCTCAACAATACTCTTATAAGTTATACGAGTACTTTATATTGGTTCCCGATGTATCGAAATCTGAGAAACTGAAAAAAATATCTTTGGGGGAACATATTATATGAGGTGAGTGGAAATTTTCCAGCAAAGTTTCTATTAAAAACATGTAGATGCATATTTAAAACATTGCCATACACCTAAAATGTGTAGTTAGTCTAATATTTGCGAAAAACTACATAAAATTTGAATTTCGCGGGCTGTTAGGGCCGCAACACCTTAATATTAATTAAATCAGTCGTGAGTCGTGTCCGAAGCCTCTACAGTTGGTACAACCAGACCATACGACAACCTGAATGAAATTACCTATAAATATAGTTCGGATTTTTTAAAATATGTTAGTTGAAAATTAAAAAAAACATCTTATTCCAAATTGCATCACAGGAGTTTGGAGATGACTGCGCAGCCTCATTATCATAAAATTAATCAATTTAAAAAGAATGTCAAGTTTATCAAATTTCAAACTAGATGTCGCTAGTGGTATTATAAGCCGCGCTCTCGGTGGCCAAACCAGTACGTATGAGGGGACTGTTGTACCTCCCAGGCATTGCAGGCTTCACAAAACACCTTTGAGAACTGCACCCTTCAAGGGTGCTAATTTTTGCATAGTAATGGTATGCGTTAACTGCATATTATTACTGATTACATAATACATTAAAATTAAATTAAATAAATAAATAATAATTATAGTAAACTAGCTGACCTGGCAAACGTTGTTTTGCCCTTACTCCCTTAGGGTTGATAAAAAATAGATAAATTGAGATTTAAACTATCCTATCTCTCAAGTTGGATCGAACTGCACATGGTGTGCGAATTTTATTATAATCGGTTAAGTGGTTTAGGAGTCCATTGAGGACAAACATTGTGACACGAGATTTATATATATTAAATAGATAAATTGAGATTTAAACTATCCTATCTCTCAAGTTGGATCGAACTGCACATGGTGTGCGAATTTTATTATAATCGGTTAAGTGGTTTAGGAGTCCATTGAGGACAAACATTGTGACACGAGATTTATATATATTAAGACTAGCTGACCTGGCAAACGTTGTTTTGCCCTTAGGGTTGATAAAAAATAGATAAATTGAGATTTAAACTATCCTATCTCTCAAGTTGGATCGAACTGCACATGGTGTGCGAATTTTATTATAATCGGTTAAGTGGTTTAGGAGTCCATTGAGGACAAACATTGTGACACGAGATTTATATATATTAAATAGATAAATTGAGATTTAAACTATCCTATCTCTCAAGTTGGATCGAACTGCACATGGTGTGCGAATTTTATTATAATCGGTTAAGTGGTTTAGGAGTCCATTGAGGACAAACATTGTGACACGAGATTTATATATATTAAGATATGTAATGAAATGAGTGACATTTCATTCATTTGAATTTGCCGCGCTTCGCGTATCAGCTGTCTGTCGCGTACCTATGATATTGATCTGTGTCTATGATTTAAAATGGCGAGTGACGCTGGGATTGTTTTGTGCATTTTTATCGTAATAAAAACTCATAGAAAGAATGTGATTGAGGACTCGATATATAGTGAACTTTAAATGTCGTTTCTTTGTTATTTCAGAGAAACAATTTGTTGTTTGTTTTTGGAGATCCTCAATGTCTTATAAAACGACATTTTTGTGAACTAAGAGAATATGGACCGGCTTCAGTTTGAGTTTACGATGATAGCCTCAAATGATGGCAAATCAAATGTATTAGCTATAACCTCAATATCTACTGAAGAAGGAAAATGTTATGTTTTACCCGAGGAACTGAAGCCGGTGAGTCATCATACATATATTGTTAAAACGAACACTTTCACAAAAGTAAAAAATAGCATTAAAAAAAGACACCAGAGTAGAAAAGTATGGATAAAGTTGGATGAAAATCTAAAGAAGACATATGTAGATGAGGAAGGTAATATGCAATTTTTAGATCAATATTTAGATGAAGTAAGCACAACACAAGCAAAGGACAAAAATGACACTTTGCAACAAATCTTGGAACAATTAATAGAAACTACAACTAAGAAAGAAAGTCAACATAACTTAAAACATATCTCAGAAAAATTTATTATTGAAAAATTCACAAGCAAAAATCCTAATGCGATGCAATGGATAGAAATTTTTGAAAAAGAGTGTGCGCGCTTTAATATAACAAAAGATGAGACAAAAATAGATATTTTGAGGTTATTTTTAGATAAACCTTGTTTGGATTGGTATAGCTCGATGATCATAAAACTAACAATAAATTCTGAATGGAGTGAATGGAAAGACAAGTTTTTAGAAACTTTTAAAAACCAAGGATGGAACATAGTCACATATGCTCTCGCATTTAGGTATAAAGAAGGACAGTTAATTGATTATGCCATAAAAAAAGAACGGCTTTTATTAGATATAAACAAATCTATAGATTCCAAAACAATGATAGATCTTATTGCAACTGGTTTACCTGGATTTATCTTAAATAAGTTAAACAGGGATGAACTCAACAACACTACTGACTTGTTCAACGAGATAAGAAAATATGAAGGCACGATGTATAAGAAAAACTCAACTAACATAAAGAGCAGTACATTTTATAATAAAAATAAAACTTATGAGAAGAAGTCATGTAAGACTTGTGAGTCTTTGGACAAAGGAATTAGATATCATCCGGAGGAGTCATGTTGGTTCAAGAAAAATAAAAATGAACCTGAAAAAGTTCTTAAAACTAAAAATGTAAACAATAACTCCATAATTGAAGTAGACATAAATACTGAGAAAAAAACTAGTAAGCACACCATTAATCAAAATCAAGCTTTTATTAGAAAATAAACTAGAAGTGAGTGGTATTTATGATTCAGGCTCACAGATTTCTATAATAAATTCAAGATTAATAAAAGTAAAAGAAAAAAAAGATGATGTGAACATAGCATACATGAAAACGGTTAATGGTGTGAAGAAGATGGATGGCTTGATAACAATAAAAATTAAAATATTTGATTTAGAAGAAGAGGTGGATGTATACATAGTAGAAAATGAAGATTTTGATGATTTCATAATCGGATTAGATATGATAAAGAAATTCAGATTAACCCAAAATGAGAACTTGCAGATAGAACAAAAGAAAATAACAAATAAAATAGACAGGATGTCTAAAGATAACAGAAATGAAGATAATAATATAAAAAAATATACAGTAAATTTCAATGAACACATAGAAACAGAGGAATTTATAAGTATGACAGACCATTTAGATAATCAAAAGAAAATTGAGATAGAGAAAATTATAAAGGAATATAAAACAATATTTGCTAAGGACAAGTATGATATAGGTTCAGTTAAAGATTTTGAAGCTCGCATTGATTTACAAGTAAATAAATATTGTAGTAAAAGACCATACAGATGTACAATACAAGATAGATTAGAAATTGAAGAGCAAATATCGATGTTACTAAAGAACAATTTAATAGAAGAATCATACAGTCCTTTCGCTGCTCCAGTGACATTGGCGTTTAAAAAAGGTGAAAATAGAAAATCCCGTTTATGTGTAGATTTCAGAGAGTTAAACAAAATAGTTATACCACAAGCTCAACCATTTCCTTTGATAGATGATCTAATTATTAAAACTAGAAATTGCAAGTATTTTACTACACTAGATATAAACTCAGCATTTTGGGCAATACCATTACGGGTGGAAGACAGAAGTAAAACAGGATTTGTCACACAAGATGGCCACTTCCAGTGGACCTGCCTCCCTTTTGGCTTGAAAACATCACCAGCAATTTTCCAGAGAATCTTAAGCAATATTCTAAGAAAACACAATCTCACAGGATACTCGGTTAACTATATTGATGATATTTTGATATACTCGTCTACCTTTGAAGAACATATAAGGCACATTAGAAATGTATTAGAGGCAATAATTAAAGAAGGCTTTAGACTGAAGTTTAAGAAATGTACCTTTGCTTCAGACTCGGTAAAATACCTCGGCCATATAATTCAGAACAATTCAGTAAGACCACTAAAAGACAATTTGATTTCAATAAGGAACTTTCCAACTCCTAAGACGCAAAAGAACATCAGACAATTTTTGGGAAAAATAAACTTCTACCATGACTATATACCAAGAAGTGCAATTATCTTAGATCCATTACACAATTTATTACGAAAAAACGAGAAATTTGTATGGTCAGAGAAATGTGAAGAAGCATTCAATCTGATAAAAAGATATTTATGTTCGCAACCGGTCTTGGAAATATTCGACAAAGACTTACCAATCAAAATCTTTACCGATGCATCTTTGGAGGGCATTGGAGCAATATTAAAACAGACACAACTAGATGGTAAAGACAAACCGGTGGCATATTTCTCAAAAAAATTGAATGAACATCAAAAACGGAAAAAGGCTATATATTTAGAATGTCTTGCTATGAAAGAAGCTGTTAAATATTGGCAGCACTGGCTCATCGGAAAACAATTCACCATTTACTCAGATCACAAACCTCTAGAGAACATGAACATTAAATGCAGGACAGATGAAGAATTGGGTGATCTCACATACTACCTATCTCAGTATGACTTTACCGTAAAATATATACCTGGTAAAGAAAATGTAGAAGCAGACTGTTTGAGCCGAAACCCTGTATTAGAACCAGAAGATAACAGAGAGGAAACATTGAGAATAGTTAATTTAATACAAATAAAAGATATAGTTGGAGACCAAGAGAAAAATGAAACAATAAGAGAAAAGAAACAAAATTTAATACTAAAAAATAATATCTATTATAAAAAAATAAAGAAACAGGAAAAGATTATCCTCTCAGAAGAATTTAGTAAAAAACTTATAAAAAAGGTGCATGAAGATTGATGCCATATTGGGATCAGACAACTGCAGAAAAAATAAGTTCAATATATACGGCTATAAACCTAACAAAAAATATCATAAATATTTGTAAAACATGTGAAATATGCATAAAAAATAAATCAAGATGTCAAAAAAAAATTGGATTAATGTCACAACTGGGACCAGCTACCAAACCATTTGAAATAATGTCAATGGATACTATTGGTGGATTTGGAGGATCTAGGTCTACAAAGAAATATCTACACCTTTTAGTAGATCACTACACAAGATATGCATTTATTGCGACTTCGAAAACCCAGAATGCATGTGACTTTATAAATTTAACAAAGAAAGTACTAGAGACAGATGAGATTGGAATTATCCTGACAGATCAATATCCGGGCATAAATTCAAGAGAATTTAAACAACTTTTGCAGGAAAATAATATTAAACTAATTTTTACAGCCGTGAATACACCATTCTCGAACGGCTTGAATGAAAGATTAAACCAAACAATAGTAAATAAAATAAGGTGTAAAATGAATGAGAAAAATAATAAGAGAACATGGACAACACTGGCAAGAGAATGTATACAAAAATATAATGAAACAGAACACTCCGTTACAGGTTTTGCACCAAAATATTTACTGGATGGTACAAATGTCAGTATTCTACCAAATGAATTCAAAACGATGGAAAAGGAAGACAAGTGGATTGCTGATAGAAGATTGGCATTAGAGAATACAATAAAATCTCATGAGTATAACAAGAAAATATTTGATAGAAATATAAAAATGCAAGAATTTAATGTAGGAGACAGTGTATATGTAGAAAATGGAAATAGACTGAATAGAAAGAAATTAGACGAATTAAAAATAGGCCCTTTCAAAATAATAGAGAAAATATCGAATTCCATTTATAGGATTGATACAGGCAACAGAAAAACAGAATCAACATTATTTCATATAACAAAATTGCAACCTGTCATAACAGAGGCTGAAGAAGATGAAGGAGATGATAATGAATATGAAGATGACTTATAAGTACATTTTACAGATATATTGCTTAGAATTTTCGCTCTTAGGGGGGGAGATGTAATGAAATGAGTGACATTTCATTCATTTGAATTTGCCGCGCTTCGCGTATCAGCTGTCTGTCGCGTACCTATGATATTGATCTGTGTCTATGATTTAAAATGGCGAGTGACGCTGGGATTGTTTTGTGCATTTTTATCGTAATAAAAACTCATAGAAAGAATGTGATTGAGGACTCGATATATAGTGAACTTTAAATGTCGTTTCTTTGTTATTTCAGAGAAACAATTTGTTGTTTGTTTTTGGAGATCCTCAATGTCTTATAAATATATTATTTTTGACTTTATCTAAGATTTGTGGTCAAATATAAACTAATTCAATAGAGAATATACATTACATCCTTGACCTGCTGCCTGTTTTTTACAAATCTCGCGGGATCCATCAATTTTTCCGGGATGAAAAGTAGGTCATTTGTTAATCCAGGATATGTTTATCTGTATCAGGATATGTTTGTCTGGTGGGAGGCTTAGGCCGTGGCTAGTTACCACCCTACCAGCAAAGGCGTACCGCCAAGCGATTTAGCGTTCCGCTACGATGCTGTGTAGAAACCGTTGGGGTGAGTTCACTTACCCCTTCCAAGTTAGTACGCTAACATCTTCGACTGCATCATCACTTACCATCAGGTGAGATCGCAGTCAAGTACTAACTTGTATAGCGTAAAAAAAAATCCCATATTACAGCCAAAACTATGCAGTTGTTCTGCACCGAGATATTGCACCCAATAAATGAGCTGGATTTGGTCGGACCTATTATAAAGATAAAATGAAAAGAAAATAAAGTTGTATTACAACTTAGTTGCTTATATTAATTCAGACCTATAGGTATAGAGGCCAAGTTCTGTGTATGTCTAGATTTCCTTTAACGAGCGGTTTACCTAAACCACCACGTTTATTAACTCACACTCGCAGTACCACGCTTAGCGACAAGTCACTTTGTCTGGGCCCGCAGTAGAAGCTCTCCGATTTATTCTAATTATTTATTATCTTGTTCGCAGATGGAAGCAAAGGTGAAGGAAGAGGTACCAGATAAAGATTACAACCAGCCTTCCACTACTGAGCGGCGGAAATGTGAGTTTAGATCAGTGGTTCCCAAACTTATTTTGTCTACTGCCCACTTTGAGAATAAATATTTTTTTAGCGCCCCCATTTTTTCACCTATTTAAAAACCACTATAACTTCAAATTGAATTAATTAATTATTGTGACCTATATATGTATATTAACGGAGAATTCTAAACGAAACTTTTACTATAACCCGCAACTTGAAACCTGAGCGCAGTAGGTAACATACAACGGCGCTTAAGGTCTCAAGTTAACTCTTACGGGCTCCACCTGCCAATAAGAATGATTATTGAAACGCAACTTTATAGTATTAAAACAGAGTATCTTTTATTAAAAATATAACTAAAATAATCAATCCTTATATAAAAACTAATGTGAAGGATGAATCTGATGCTGTTTAATAAGTTTGTTGATATCAGGTTCCAATTTACTCAAGAACAGTCGCAAGTCGCCACGTTCGGTAACAAGCAAACGATTTCGCTTTTTAGTAAGCAATGTTGTCACAGCACTAAATCCACGTTCACACAAATATGACGATGGGAATGCTATCAAGAATCGTTGAACGATTGACCACAATCCAGGGTACAATTGCGGGATCGGTTTTTGTAGCCAAAATTCTTGGTAACCATTTTTGAACTTGATTTTTATTTCCTCGTTTGTTGTCAATTCTATAAGTTCTTCTTCCAGCTGAGGTGACATTGCTGTGTTGACATTTGAAAACGGATCCAACACCCAGTCTGGTATTTCCAAGTTCAAAATGTCCTGGTATCGTTCGGTGAAGTCAATGTGGAGGTTTTCCAAATGTTGGCAGTAGGCAAACAATTCGTCGTTACTGCATGATACTGATAAATTTGGAAAATTGTGAAACTCACGTCTGCCCAGATTCTTTTTGTGTAGAAGCAGTTTGGCTGCGAAAGCAGCAACGACGTTTTTTGTTTTAATTAAATTTAGTTTATCGCCTTGCATTTGGAGATTCATGTCGTTGAATAATTTATACAGGTCTGTCATGTAAGCTATATCATTTTTTGATGTTATGAGCTTGTCGTGCAATTCTGTATCTTTAGTTTCCAAGAACTCTATAACAGAGTCAAACAGGTTGTAAAATCGAGTCAGACAATTGCCTCTTGATAGCCAACGAACTTCAGTATGATACAACAAACGGTTGAAATCCTCGTCATTAGTAACACAAAGCTGATGAAATAATCTATCATTCAAAGAGCTGTTGCGGATTTTATTGACTGCTTTGATGACATATTGCAGTGATTGAAATAGTTTTTCACTTAAGTTTCTAGCAACTAAATGTTGTCTATGAATAACGCAATGTACACCAAGGACATCTGGAATTTTATTTTTTAAGTACGCTATGAAGCCTTTATGGCACCCTGTCATAGCCGGAGCGCCATCCGTAGCAACTGAAATAATATTTTTCAAAGGAATCTCTTTCTCATCGCAAAACTTTTCCAATGTATTGAATATGGTTTCACCTTTTGTATCGGTCTCTAAATTTCTAGCAAATAATAGTTCTTCACATATTTTCTCATCTTTAATAAACCTCACGTAAGACAACAACAATGCTTCATTAGTTGGTAAAGTGGACTCATCGAGCTGAATTGAGAATTGACTTGTCCTCAGGTGATCGCACAATGATTCTTCAATGTTTTCAGCCATTTCATCAATTCGTCTTTGCACAGAATTATTACTCAAAGGAATTTTTCGGATAATATCTGCGGCCGGTTTATGAAGCACAGTAGTTATTACTTCATTTATTGCTGGCAATATTAACTCTTCTCCGATGTTATGTGGTTTGCCTTTTTGAGCAATTAACAAAGAGATATTGTACGAAGCTCGAAGTCCGTCGTCATCTTGCTTAGCAGCCGCCGAAAATAGTTTTGCTACACTTGGCTGTGTATTATGCTTCTTCTCTAGGTCTTGAAAATATGCTACATTCTTGTCTTTCTTATCTGGATGCATTTTATTCAAATGATCTTGCAGCCTTGAAGGCTTCATTGCTTCATTCGAAAATGTTTTTAGACATAGAAGACACAAAGGCGACGATGGGTTTGTGGGATTTTCAATAAATCCGAATTTAATATATTCCGCACAGTATTGCCGTCTCTTCTTTTTTACTTCCGACATTGTTTTGCAATGAGAAATACGTTCAACTTCGCGAGTAGTGTAGAGGAGGTGTAAGTAGTGCTCATCTATTACGCGCGAGACCACAAATGAAAATAAAATAAATATTACATTGTTTATATAGAAATGCTTAAGCAGCACGCACCGACAGGAATAAAACAAACATGCATAAACTCGTTAATCTCATTCGACGCTCAATCGTACTCAACAAGTCCGAACAAGTATTCAATGAATCATCCGACTGCTACAGGAATGCACAATTCGGGTTATTTAACAAAAACTTGTTAAAACATGATAGATATCTACGAGTACTAATAACTATTAAAATGCGAAAGTGTGTCTGTTGCCTTTTTATTTGTGTCTACTTTCATTACGAAACGGAGCGACCGATTGACATGATGATTCATTTTTTCTATATTCAATAAAATATGACAGATATATGAACTACGCGGAGAGAAATATAGAATCGAGTTTGAGCAATCTTTTAATTCATATTAGTTGATGTTCACAAGTTGTTGTTGAGAGTCGAGAGCTCTTGCAGTTAAGAGGTTGTTTAAGAGGCCTACTAGCTAAATAAAATTACAAATCACCCCCCCGCCTCGACACAACGCCCCCATTTTCTTTCTGGGTCTCTTACCGCCCCCCTTGAGACCTGCAGCGCCCACAAGGGGGCGTTATCGCCCACTTTGGGAAAGACTGGTTTAGATTTTTAGGAAAGCACACCTCTACAACCCTCTACGGCGTAGGCCTTGGCGTCTACGACTTATAACAATAATATAAAGACAAAAATCCATGTATTTGTGTTACTCCGTGTCTACATTTTGTGGTTGTCCTTTCTCTTACGAATACGTTAGGCGAGACAGAGACGATTAGCGTGCAAAAATCACAAAAAAATACAAAAAAAGTAGGCTACAGAATTAATGATAAATACACCTCATATTGTTGTTAAAAGGACACAAGATATAGAATTATGTATTGTAATATTTTCGTCCGGATTTTTTATGAAATTGTCTGAACGATTGTGTTCGCAATGGGCGCTCTGTTATTGTCAGGTATCTGTTGGTGGTCTGTCGGTGTCGGTGGGAACCGACGGCTGAGCGATCACGATCTGATGATATCGGCGCGCGGCACGGAATTTATATATACCTACATTGCTATATGGACACAAGAAGCGTTTCCACAATCTTATTGTTTTTCATACCACTCGGTCGACTCTCGACAATGCCTTATTACCAAGTTGTATTATTAACAACAAATAAAGTAAAGTATGTCATTACTTTCATAAGGCTTGGCGGAATTATAATATTGTTATTTATTAGGTATCTTGTCTCACAATGAGTGAAAGGTGGAATATTCAACGCAGGCATAATCTTTTGTTACAAACTTTCATCCACAAATTTTATTTTTAGAGTTTTGAAAATCGGTTCAGTAGATCCAGAGATTACCCCTTACAAGGTCACAATCTCACAAATTCACAAACTCACAAACATCGTTACGTTACCTCTTTTTAATATTAGTATAGATTCAAATATCCGATCTCATTTCTAGAGGCTCTTCCTCTGTGTTGTTTGTATAAAGAACGGTGTATTGGCTCGAAACTGCCCTAGATTTCGATTGAGACAGTAGCAATCACCTTTGAACACGCCACTAAACATTATTATTCCCAAAGGATTTGAGAAAAACTGATATACCAGGTGGGCGGAGTTGCGCGCAAGAGCATTGTAATAAATTATAAAGAGTAGATACCGGCACCAAACAATGTCTATTGTCTCCATAAGAGGAGGTACACACCTAGTTAAGGATCAAGCGATGCAGGTGCTCCGGTCTCCTGCCTTCCCCCCTCAAATACCGCCTGGGAACAAACAGGTGCCTCCACAATCCCGTTCCGAATAAAGTATGTTTGATACATTTCATTTTTACAGCTTTTCCACGGGAAGTTTAAGTTTTTATATAGTTTTAACTACCTTCTGTTGCTGTTTATGCCCGCGTGCAAGCTAGTTTTTACATGGGATACATGGATTTTCTAGAAAAAAAAAAACTTTGAAAACAAGACGCAATCTATCTCCATGTCAAGTATCAGGTAAATAGGTAGGTTAATAGGTTGCGGCATGAATGGGTAACAAACATGTAACCATAGTGGTCCAAGAGAGGGAGCCCTCGACTTCGAAGTGCAGCAAAAAATACTTTGCCCAAATTGGCAAATCCGAGTCAATTTTTTACATACACAAGCATCCGCGTACCATACAAATTTCCAATTGACACACTCACACTACAAAAAAAAGTTGCCGCACTCACGGAGCTGTCTTTTTTAGGTAGGGCTCTTCTATTCAGTCGAACCGCGAGCGACGACCTATTAAAAATCTATGCATGTAACCTTACCTAACCAGCAGCTGGTGGTAGGACTCTTCTTGCGTAGTTCGTCCAGGCAGGTACTACCGCGGTGTCAGTTTCTACCGTGGAACAGTAATATGTTTAGGTTTGAAGGACACTATAGCCAATAAACTATCGTTGGCATAATAATGAGTGCATTACAGTCAGTGGTCGAATTGAACTTTTTCACAAACCGGAACCGAAACCGGAACCTCCAGTGCTTCTATTATTTTTTTGGACTTTTTTACGAACCGGATCGCTATCCCTCCACAGTTAGTTCATAGTTCCTATTAATTTTTTTTTATATTAGGTCTTTTAACTATGAGGATAAAGTATTTTTTATCTATTGGATGAGCCACAACTTTGCAATAAAATGTACGATCTCAATTATTTAAAAACCAGTGTTCGGAACGCTCTGAGAATAATTTTCACGAAACGAAACGCTGATTTCACAAACCGGAACGGTGATTTCACGAACCTAAACACCGTTTCGGTGCGTTCCGGTCCAATTCGAGTAATTTACAGTGCGTAATAAGATATTGCGACGCGACACAAAGTTGTGGGACGGATTGCACCTGCTGACACGAGCATTGGGCAGGCGTATCACTTAACATCAGGTGAACATAAAACATCTTGCTCATCGCATCTATTTTGTTATAACTTTTGTAACGAAAATGGAATATTTTCCTTCGGAAATTGGTTCTGAAATTTGTTTTCAAATAGGAAACTGAACTTTCATTTGAATACCACAAATACTTTACAATAATAAGTTTTAGACTCTATTGTTCTGAGTTAAGGGTACAAATCGACCGAAAACCATGTCTTCAGGGTGTATCAAGTGAATAAGCAACTCGTGATTACTATTTTCAGAGGAGACATTTCGTTTCAAAGTATCATAAACGCTTTCAAGTTCAACCCAATTGGACCTAATGTTTTTTTCTTATCCCTATTATAAGTACCCGACCAATTGGTCTTAAAATAATATTGACAGTACGTGTTATATATTCATATCAGCTTTTGCCTGTCTGAGGGAAATTCGATACTTGCTAATCCAGTAATCCCGTGGGAAACACCGTAAAGTAGTACTATTGGGCATGGCATTTATGATCGACTTTTAGTCACTCAATTAACTTCGAATAGATGTTAGAAATCGTAGAAAGAGAAGCGATAAATCACATGACCAAAGAGGTTGCCTCTCAGTTCAGCTACAGTATATTATTACTCGTAACTTGTAAGCTTGCGCGACAAGCTTGTCTACTTCGTACCAAACTCGTCGCGCGAATAATTTTTTTTTTTAATTTTTATGCTATACAAGCTAGTACTTGACTGCGATTTCACCTGATGGCAAGTGATGATGCAGTCGAAGATGTTAGCGTACTAACTTGGAAGGGGTAAGTTAAGTCACCCCAACGGTTTCTACAGAGCATCATACCGGAACGCTAAATCGCTTGGCGGTACGTCTTTGCTGGTAGGGTGGTAACTAGCCACGGCCAAAGTCTCCCACCAGACCAGAGCCAATTTAGAAATTATAAAATTACAAAGTGGCCCGTGGCGGGAATCGAACCCGCGACCTCCCACTCGAATCCGAGCGTGCGTACCCTGCGCCACGAAGGTCGTCAAAAAAATTAAATCAGACAGACCACTTCTTGTCTTCTCCCCGGCGCGTAGGTCGCGGCAGCAGGCGGTCGGTTCGCACGGTCTATTATTGATGGTGTTTGCACTGGAGTGTAGGAGGCCTCAAATCGATTAGTATGGTTGTGGACGCATTAACTATGTACCGATGGGGCGGCACTGTTAAGAGGATTCACTGAATTTATTTTTGTCCTTCTCATTCATTCTTACTTTGGTGAGTGCGACATGCAACGTTACAGAAGAAAAGGTATAACAGAAACACGACGTTTTACCCAATTCCTTACTAAAAAAACTTAGCCAGTTTTTGTTACATACACAGAAAAATAAAAATTACAATAACACCCATTTACAATTACTTAATTTACAATATCGAAAAAAGTTGAAAAATTGAGATTTTGGTGCAACTGTTGGGAGAATTTTCTATAGAAAGAATCTTATATTTTTAGTTTTTAGTAGGTTTTTTTTTATTTTGTTTGTATTATGTATGTAGTATTACTGTATCATCTTAGTTTTTTTTGCTTTCAACTTTCTTATCCTCAACCCTATCCCACTTTTCACACTTAATTTCCCATTGCCAAAAAAGGTTGCCTGGCAGAGATCGCTTGTAGCGATAAGGCCGCCTTTGCATACCATCACTATTATGTTTTTTCTTTGTTCTGTGTATCTTTTTCTATGTTTTGTGTTTCTTCTTCTTCTTCTTTATCCAATAGTGTTTTTGCTACACAGCGAATATAATAACCATACCTAATAGATGAACCATTAAATACCCATAATTACTGACGTTTGAAAGTTATTGTTCTAATAGTTTTCAAACTGCAGGTCACTAAAATCCACTGTCTGCGGTGTTAAACGCGTCCACCCTATGTACTTACGTATGAAAATTTCGTTTGTTTTGTTATCCTTAGTTTCAACCAGTTTCCTTGTCCCACAGGTGGGCTCCCAGACTGAGATTGACCATTGCCCACGACGTTGGTCTTGTACTGGTTCATGGTACTGAGATTGACCATTGCCCACGACGTTGGTCTTGTACTGGTTCATGGTACTGAGATTGACCATTGCCCACGACGTTGGTCTTGTACTGGTTCATGGTACTGAGATTGACCATTGCCCACGACGTTGGTCTTGTACTGGTTCATGGTACTGAGATTGACCATTGCCCACGACGTTGGTCTTGTACTGGTTCATGGTACTGAGATTGACCATTGCCCACGACGTTGGTCTTGTACTGGTTCATGGTACTGAGATTGACCATTGCCCACGACGTTGGTCTTGTACTGGTTCATGGTACTGAGATTGACCATTGCCCACGACGTTGGTCTTGTACTGGTTCATGGTACTGAGATTGACCATTGCCCACGACGTTGGTCTTGTACTGGTTCATGGTACTGAGATTGACCATTGCCCACGACGTTGGTCTTGTACTGGTTCATGGTACTGAGATTGACCATTGCCCACGACGTTGGTCTTGTACTGGTTCATGGTACTGAGATTGACCATTGCCCACGACGTTGGTCTTGTACTGGTTCATGGTACTGAGATTGACCATTGCCCACGACGTTGGTCTTGTACTGGTTCATGGTACTGAGATTGACCATTGCCCACGACGTTGGTCTTGTACTGGTTCATGGTACTGAGATTGACCATTGCCCACGACGTTGGTCTTGTACTGGTTCATGGTACTGAGATTGACCATTGCCCACGACGTTGGTCTTGTACTGGTTCATGGTACTGAGATTGACCATTGCCCACGACGTTGGTCTTGTACTGGTTCATGGTACTGAGATTGACCATTGCCCACGACGTTGGTCTTGTACTGGTTCATGGTACTGAGATTGACCATTGCCCACGACGTTGGTCTTGTACTGGTTCATGGTACTGAGATTGACCATTGCCCACGACGTTGGTCTTGTACTGGTTCATGGTACTGAGATTGACCATTGCCCACGACGTTGGTCTTGTACTGGTTCATGGTACTGAGATTGACCATTGCCCACGACGTTGGTCTTGTACTGGTTCATGGTACTGAGATTGACCATTGCCCACGACGTTGGTCTTGTACTGGTTCATGGTACTGAGATTGACCATTGCCCACGACGTTGGTCTTGTACTGGTTCATGGTACTGAGATTGACCATTGCCCACGACGTTGGTCTTGTACTGGTTCATGGTACTGAGATTGACCATTGCCCACGACGTTGGTCTTGTACTGGTTCATGGTACTGAGATTGACCATTGCCCACGACGTTGGTCTTGTACTGGTTCATGGTACTGAGATTGACCATTGCCCACGACGTTGGTCTTGTACTGGTTCATGGTACTGAGATTGACCATTGCCCACGACGTTGGTCTTGTACTGGTTCATGGTACTGAGATTGACCATTGCCCACGACGTTGGTCTTGTACTGGTTCATGGTACTGAGATTGACCATTGCCCACGACGTTGGTCTTGTACTGGTTCATGGTACTGAGATTGACCATTGCCCACGACGTTGGTCTTGTACTGGTTCATGGTACTGAGATTGACCATTGCCCACGACGTTGGTCTTGTACTGGTTCATGGTACTGAGATTGACCATTGCCCACGACGTTGGTCTTGTACTGGTTCATGGTACTGAGATTGACCATTGCCCACGACGTTGGTCTTGTACTGGTTCATGGTACTGAGATTGACCATTGCCCACGACGTTGGTCTTGTACTGGTTCATGGTACTGAGATTGACCATTGCCCACGACGTTGGTCTTGTACTGGTTCATGGTACTGAGATTGACCATTGCCCACGACGTTGGTCTTGTACTGGTTCATGGTACTGAGATTGACCATTGCCCACGACGTTGGTCTTGTACTGGTTCATGGTTCATGGCTTCTACATCTTTGAGAATATTGCAGATGTTGCGGTGGTACATATGCGAGTGGATACTGCAAAAAAGGCGTTTTTTAAAATAGTTGTGAGTGTGCTTCCACCTCAATATGTCATGAATATATAACGACGCGGGCCGCCCACGGCCCACTGGGACGTAAGCGTATGATTATCGCCCATAATCACTGCCATTGCGGCCCATGAATAAATGATTATAAACTCGTTAGACTTTTAGTGTTCCGCAGATGATTGTCTATAATGGAACATTTCTTCTTGTGACACGTTACTAGATAACATAGAGGCTTCTACAATATGATCCCGAAGTCTATTTTGGACTTACCTTTACACAGGTTTAAAGCCACTGTCAAGAAACATCTCATGAATCAGCGTTACTATACTATTGAAGAATTTTTCAATGACAAAGATTCTTGGAATGATAGGGATATATTTCTATCTCCTCATGAGATATCCTAAAAGTTATGTAATAACTTTTCATAATATATAAGAATAATTGTATAAAAGAGCAAGTGCCGAGTTTCTTGCCAGTTCTTCTCGGTGCAAACCTGCATTCCGACAGAGTTTGGTAGAGTTTTTGACATTTCATGGGCGCCTATTATTTAGGCCTATGTGAAATAAAGAATTTCATTTCATTTCATTTCATTTCAATATTGGTAGATTGCAAAGATACATTGCAAAATTGCTAAAGCGAGAAACTTTTAACCGTTGTATTTTTGAAACGCTTATAGGTAATCTAAGAAAAATAAGGTCCGAAATATAATTTCCTTTAAAAAATATTTGTTTACTTTCTCAAATGCTGAAATAAGAAAATCGGTTAAAGATATGCCACACGACGGCGATACGGAACTCTCGTTGCGTGAATACGACTCGCACTTGGCTCATTTATGTGGAATGATGATTTGTTTTGTTCTTTATAAGCCTTTGATTTACGATTTACCTATAAACTTGACTGAAATTATATATTGTTTTGTTTTATTCACGGAGTAGTGAATAATGTAAAGTTAAGATCATATTCTTTCAAAACATAGTAACTACTCCACGCTGTTACGGTAAATAAATATAAAACTGGCCCATAGCCTAGTTTAAGAAGCCTAATATTGATCTTGCGGCCTAAAGCCTTAGACCTAAGTCTAAGGCTCTAGGCCGCAAGATCTCAAATAATACGCGTTTGTGGTTACTTATATCACTTGCTTTAGCAGAGAACGTTAACATCGAGAGATAATCGGTTGCATTGTCATTGCCGGTAAGTTGTAGTCAACTACCTACCCAAACTAAATGTAATTTGTAAAAAGGAATGTTTTGTGAACTACTTTCGAGGCCCTCGAATTTCGGGGGAAAAGGAAAAACTTATCAATAACTATATGATTGTGTGATTGTACCGCATATAATTGAATTTTATAGTTTAGCTATCTCAATATCTTATGCATATATGCAAGAAAAAGGGAACAAAGTTTCCTGATGTGAAGTTATTCCTTCTTGAGGAGTTTAGTGATTGGTACCACCCATTGATAATAATATTCAAGATAGGCCCATTCGAACATTTTACGTAAACTTCTTCATACAAGAAAATGTAAAGGCATGTGTCGAAACTCCTGCGAATTACTGCGTAGGCTTACAGCTTACTACTGACGGAGGGGGTTTTGCTCCCATAAACTGGCGACATTTTTTCGCGCGGTCCGCCCCGTCTAGAGTATAAGTCAATGGTACCACCGCACCACGTGTCCTATTATGGTATTCCGAGGCAGTGTCTGTTTCTACCATGAAACAGTAATGTTTTACTGTAAAATATAACCTAACAACTGGGTAAAATGTGACCTTAACAACTGACGTCTCAGGATGATGAGTGTAATGCAGTGTGTCGAATCTGACACAGGCATGCGTGTCACTTATCATCAGGTCATGGCTCGCCTCATCATTCATCATCATCACAACCATCAACGGCGCTAGAGCCCTTTTGTGGACCGGGGCCTGCTCCAAAATATTCTTCCATCTGTCTTTGTCCATTGCTTTCGTTTCCCTATTTTTTTCCTACAGCTTTTGCATCCAGCTTCACTCCAGTCAGCCAACGAAGCTATACATTTTTACGGCCGTCTGGATCAATATAATTTAATATATTAAAATTATAACAACACAACTAAAATGTACTCGTATGTGATAATAAAATTAACTAATTAATATAAATAACTTGCTATACAAGAACATAACATTTGTGCAGTATAAAGTATAAACATAATTTTTATAAGCATAAAAACAAGTGTCAATTTTAGTATTATATTATGTAATAAGTAATTTTTGCAGTAGGTTAATAAAAAGCTATTTTTATAGTTATTATTAGACGTTTTTACACAATTTTGTGATGATAAGTCATAATATTTAATTCAATGACAAAAATGTTTAATTTTCTCTCAAAGTTCTTAACTGAGACATTATAGATTTCTTTGGCACATAAAATTAAGATGAAATATTCGTCTTAAAAATAAAAAGTTAAATCAGTGAGTTCTCTTAAGAATCTGTTGATCACTGTAATTATTATATTGATATTATATTATAAGGAACTTCTGATACTACATTAAATTATTATTTTTCTAAATGAGCTAGGAGCAGAATTATTTTGGTAACCACCGCAATCTAGCGATCTTTATGTGCTGGACAATGTTTCCACTTATCATTCATTCTTCATTACTTTAAACAAAAAATTCATAAACGCCTCCGCTGGTTCGCTGGCCCCGCACGGAATCGAACGGGCGTCCTGTGCAAACTGTGAGACGCGATGAGTTGCGTGCGCTCGCATACGCAACCTCATCAACTCATCCCACACTTTAGCCACTGGAGTATTTAAAACTAAATTGGTCAGCGCTAGATTTAATATTGTTAACGCAAAACTGATATACAAAATACTTGTATCACAATGTTTGTAACCAAACTAAGGCGATACGGCTAGACCGATTTTTATGATTTTTTGCCTACATTTCTTTAAGTCGTTCACAATAGTGTGTCCTAATGTGTTTATTTACGATATAGGAATATACCAATATGGCAATTTAAAATATATACCTGTAAATAATAATAAATTATATTAGGTAAGTACTCATTTTTTGTCATTCCATATGAAATAAAACGAACGAGTATTCTTCACGATATGTCCTTAGAATTATTACAATTTTTTATTATTAATTCCATGTAAGCTTCTAAATCACTTGTTTTTCTCTTATAACGGTGTACGTATGTGCGTACAAACTGTGTGACAAACACACAGTTTGTACGCACATACGTATGCGCGTATTTTTCAGAAAATATATGAAAGGAGATTGCAATGTTTTTAATTGCATTAACTTAACTATCTCTCAACTTATAAAACAACACTTACTATTAGTTTCATTAAAATCAGTTCATGTATAACAAGATTTTCAAACTTTTCTAGAAAAATCCCGAACTAGTATTTCGAAGCCCCGCCAGCGGGCGCGCTCTGTGGCTGACAGAATAAATAAAAGTTCGGTAAGTAGTGTTGTGCCGAGTGCGCCTGCCGTAGACAGCTCTCCAGCGCACGCTAGTGATGTGCTAGGGGCTTGCGGCGCTGCCATTAAGGAGCACACCACGGGTGTGCCCGCGAAATTCAAATTTTTCGTGGTTTTTTGCGATTTTTAAGCTAATAAGACATAATAGGCTTATGGCCGTCAAATTGCGATAATCCCAATATCTGCTTCACGTGTTTATATAAAAATCTCTGCTCGAAAGTGTCGAGTTAAAGAAATTAGTCCAAGATTTGCGAGTTACTCACATTAAACTCGATACTCGGACAAATTTCCTAGGATACACATTTTTATGCAAAGATTTTGATATAATCATGTAAAGATGATACTGCCATTCTCGCAAATTGATTGCCATAAGCCTATCATGTCTAATTAGCGTACAAATTGCAAAAAACCACGAAAATTTTGAATTTCGCGGGCAGACCCGTTGATTTCACGTTAACACTACCATTCTGTGTCACTGCCGGAATCACTCCACAAAATCATTTAAGGGATCCAGTAGCTCTAGCAATATTCCGCAATATTTAATTCATGTTTTTTTTTACAATTGGTATTGTACGATGCATCGCTTTCGAATGAAATTCAAGAAATGTGTAAGAATGCGCTGAGGTCACGTTACCAGTTTAGCGTTCGTTTTCATACTATTTTGAGTTTATTTTATTTATGTATATCTTTTTAGCGTATTGCAAAACAGAGGTGCTGATATACACTTATCACTATCACTATTTTCGTAGAAAAGGGATGAGAAATGACCACGCAAAGAGCCTTATATAATGAACATAATTACGATCAAAATCTCTAAATAAATAAATAAAAGTCAATTGTAGGAATTTGTAGTTTATCATAAATTATGATACTTCAATAATATAAAGTTTATTAATTTTTTTTTAAATATTACAACCAAATATCGATTTATCGATACATCGTTGGTGTTCGAAAGGTGCAACGCACATCACTAGTCGTTATCCGGCGCTGCGTGTGGTGCCGACACCTCGCCCGGCGCTAACTAAGCTCCTTACTATTTGAAGGTGAAATTGTACTCCCATACGAAAGATTGGATGCGAATATTGTCATAAGATTTATGTGACAAACTGCCAAAAATAACACCGGCAAACCACACTACAATACAAAATTCATTTATTTACACAGTAAATAAATGAAAACTCGGAAATTTCTGTCATCAAAAAAGTATGTTTTCAATTTTTTTTTCGATTTGTTAGACACTCATCACACATTTGACTCAATACGGTCGCAATGTTTTCTTGTAACCTAGATCTAAAATCGACTAAAATCAGATAAAACTTATTAGACCCATATTGACTCAATGATTAGACCGCTTCAAATCAACATTTCTTCATTTACAAAATTATTTCTCATTGCTAGTAACACAATCATGCGACAGACAATTCAGCCGGCGGACTTTGGGAGATGTAAATTACGAAGGTGTGTTCCAATCCAATCTTGCACAGAGTCGTTCTTTATCCTTAATTCCGTTAACATTTGGCACAGGCCTTCGAAGCAACAATGTTCCCATTAATCAGTGTGGAGTACACTACCGCTCCAGTATGGCAGGGTGAACAAGCTGGGAGGAGTCAGGGCGCAGTGTACGGTGTAGTGGGCAGGCGTGTCGCGGACGGAGAGCACTCGAGCGCGCATTGATCAAGCTGTCAGAGGCATGTCGAGCTGAATACATCCACGCTATATTCTTCAGCGCGTACTATCGTGATGTTTCATCAATGTGGAGTACATTACTGCTGTAGTATGGCAGAGTTTTTAAGAGAGGCAGTAACAGGGTTGTAATGTATTGTGATTACATCGTTCGGTGAAAACGAGCATTAGACCTATAGTTTTTCAATCGAGGTATAACATACAATACGTGTTTTATCATTAATAGGTACATAATAATAGGTATGTCATGTAGAACTTAGATCCTATATGCTACTATAAAATCGGTTTGGCCAAAGACACCTATACTATAGACCCGGCGGACCGCGCGAAAAAGTCGCCAGTTTATGGGAGCAAAACCCCCTCCGGCGTCAGTAGTAAGCTGTAAGCCTACGCAGTATTTCGCAGGAGTTTCGACACATGGCTCTACATTTTCTTGTATGAAGAAGGTTTACGTAAAATGTTCGGATGGGCTCATCTTGATGTTATTATCATAGGGTTTGGCGGATTTTCACTTGTATAAGTACAGTGACGGAATTTCTATGATTGCTATCGCAATGCTTTAGAACTTTAAAATATGTGTGAAAATAATGGCTGTATAATATTTTTTAATTATTTTATTTGTAATCAATTAAAATCAAAATCAATTTCCCCGATGCCGGTGGAAGTGTCGCCAATTTATTAAACGGTAAACAGTATGCGGCGACACGCGGCTGAGTTTCAGCGCTCGATGTCGCGGGGCCATGACATATGCGGTACTACTACCCCTAAAGATTTATCTAGGGCCATTTGTGCCGACCTGGGGCCCTACCACCATTTGTCGTAGTACTTAGAGTACTAGAGATGGTAGTACTTAGTAGGGCCCCTGGTGTAACTCAAAGGTAGCACGCTAACCCAGAATAAGTTGTCAAAATTATCCAATGAGAGACGTTGACTCTAGGGTTAAAAATGTAGATTTTTAACTCCCGTTTCGCGCAAGTGGACCCTAGTGGATTAGCGGTGGAACAGTTAACCTCTATTTTGGTTTTTTCTATCGTCAGTAATTCGATAGGTAGGTATTCGAAAGAAACAGACAACAGTATTTAAAGTCCATGACTATCATTCCACGTAGCACTTGTTTTTAGAATAGTAGTCGCCCTCAATCGTGGAAAACGATCGGTGAGCACTTTCGATCGAATACAATTTAAAGGATTGTTTGTTAGGTCATTTTTGTTAGCAAATAGAAATATTTATCAAATTGGTTAACATAAATCAAAGAAATAAAGCAGTAGATCATTATACGTCTCAAAAAAGTACTATGTAAGATGCCCAAGTACTTACGCACAAGTAAGTATGTACCAAGACAGCACCGTCGTGCACCATCGTCTTTTATGTGGATAAGACCTTAACGTGAAATCAACAGGTCTGCCCGCGAAATTCAAAATTTTCGTGGTTTTTTGCAATTTGTACGCTAATTACACATAATAGGCTTATGGCAGTCATTTTGCGAGAATGGCAGTTACTTCTTTACATGTTTATATCAAAATTTTAGCATAAAAATGTCTATCCTAGGAAATTAGTCAGAGTAAAGAGTTTTAAGTGAGCAACTCGCAAATCTCAGATTGATTTCTTTAACTCGACACTTTCAAGCAGAGATTTTTATATAAATACGTGAAGATGATCTTGGGATTATCGCAATTTGACTGCCATAAGCCTATTACATCTTATCAGCTTAAAAATTGCGAAAAACCACAAAAAATTTGAATTTCGCGGGCACACCCGTGGTGTGCTCCTTAAAGCTTACAATCGTCAGAAGAAGATTTTAGAAGAAGCTCAAATCGTTTTCGCAGCAACTTCTGTCTTCTGATACGAGTTCTTTGTTGCAGCCACAGCTGGCAAGGAGCGTCGCTCGCCGGAGCACGAGGAGGCCAGGTCCTCGCCCACTCCCGGCCCGCCCAGCCCGCAGAACAACGGCACTTCTGGTAAAACACTCTTCTCTTACCGCGACTGTAATAAGTCTCATCCACTGATCTCTATTCTATGGATTAATTATTCTATACATCTGACAGTTCCTTGTTTGTGCCAATTTGAAGTGCCACTTACACGTCCATTTTATATATTGACATTTGTTGGTAGTGACCGTCGTTTTAAATGTCATTTTATTTTAGTTCCATGGACCCTCACGCCAGATTATCTACGCAACAATCAGCGCCAAAATGGCAAAAATCAAGTCTCTTCATTTATATTACGTTGTCAGTCATTGGTCCATAGAACAGAGATCAGTGGTGTCGTCGCATTCCCTCCTTTCCATGTTTTGAAAGTCCATGACCATCACCCACCAATGTGCTTAAAGTTTAGAAACTCAGCACTGCTACAGTAAGATAGTGATGGAAATCAACTTTTATTATAAGTTTTGTCCGCAGCAGCGCTATCATCGACGGAGTCTCTGTCTCCGCCGCTCGCGGAGGGGTCGCGGTCCGCTCCGGCGCTGCAGCGCTTGCGCAAGTTCCTCTCCGCGCTGCAGCAGTTCGCTTCAGACGTGGGCTCGGACACGGGCGAGCGGGTCAGGCAGTTAATATTCAACCTTGTTGTGAGTATTGATAGAAGTTATTATTGCACTTTTCTTTGAGTGGTTCTACGACACGATTTTCTTTTCGTAACTATTTCGTAGCACGTTGCTACGGACTAGCTACGAAGTTTGGAACGATTTATAATTGACTTCGGAAAATGAACGAAAACACGTCCTGATTCGTATATATTTTTTATATGAAACTGTTACAAAGTCTCGAACGGTCCTGTATTTATGATGAGTCTGACCAATAAAATGGTCATAACAATACTTGTACCTACTTCAGGCAATAAAATTAATATGTACATGTATTTATTGAATGTATACGTTAGCGCAGTTTTCAGTATGCTTCTACAGATATACAATAGACTCAAAAGTGATCGCGCACTCCCCAGGCAGGAGTGGTAAACATCGAGGAGTTCCAGAGCGGCGTGCAGGAGTGCACCAACTACCCGCTGCGTGCGTCGGTGCCGGGCTTCCTGCGCGCGCTGCTGCCGCTGGCGCAGAGGGACCTGCACGCGAGGGCGCGCCGCGCCAAGCAGGTAGCTTTGACAAACACCCTAGTGCAGTGGCGCGGCGCAGAGGGACCTGCACGCGAGGGCGCGCCGCGCCAAGCAGGTAGCTTTGACAAACACCCTAGTGCAGTGGCGCGGCGCAGAGGGACCTGCACGCGAGGGCGCGCCGCGCCAAGCAGGTAGCTTTGACAAACACCCTAGTGCAGTGGCGCGGCGCAGAGGGACCTGCACGCGAGGGCGCGCCGCGCCAAGCAGGTAGCTTTGACAAACACCCTAGTGCAGTGGCGCGGCGCAGAGGGACCTGCACGCGAGGGCGCGCCGCGCCAAGCAGGTAGCTTTGACAAACACCCTAGTGCAGTGGCGCGGCGCAGAGGGACCTGCACGCGAGGGCGCGCCGCGCCAAGCAGGTAGCTTTGACAAACACCCTAGTGCAGTGGCGCGGCGCAGAGGGACCTGCACGCGAGGGCGCGCCGCGCCAAGCAGGTAGCTTTGACAAACACCCTAGTGCAGTGGCGCGGCGCAGAGGGACCTGCACGCGAGGGCGCGCCGCGCCAAGCAGGTAGCTTTGACAAACACCCTAGTGCAGTGGCGCGGCGCAGAGGGACCTGCACGCGAGGGCGCGCCGCGCCAAGCAGGTAGCTTTGACAAACACCCTAGTGCAGTGGCGCGGCGCAGAGGGACCTGCACGCGAGGGCGCGCCGCGCCAAGCAGGTAGCTTTGACAAACACCCTAGTGCAGTGGCGCGGCGCAGAGGGACCTGCACGCGAGGGCGCGCCGCGCCAAGCAGGTAGCTTTGACAAACACCCTAGTGCAGTGGCGCGGCGCAGAGGGACCTGCACGCGAGGGCGCGCCGCGCCAAGCAGGTAGCTTTGACAAACACCCTAGTGCAGTGGCGCGGCGCAGAGGGACCTGCACGCGAGGGCGCGCCGCGCCAAGCAGGTAGCTTTGACAAACACCCTAGTGCAGTGGCGCGGCGCAGAGGGACCTGCACGCGAGGGCGCGCCGCGCCAAGCAGGTAGCTTTGACAAACACCCTAGTGCAGTGGCGCGGCGCAGAGGGACCTGCACGCGAGGGCGCGCCGCGCCAAGCAGGTAGCTTTGACAAACACCCTAGTGCAGTGGCGCGGCGCAGAGGGACCTGCACGCGAGGGCGCGCCGCGCCAAGCAGGTAGCTTTGACAAACACCCTAGTGCAGTGGCGCGGCGCAGAGGGACCTGCACGCGAGGGCGCGCCGCGCCAAGCAGGTAGCTTTGACAAACACCCTAGTGCAGTGGCGCGGCGCAGAGGGACCTGCACGCGAGGGCGCGCCGCGCCAAGCAGGTAGCTTTGACAAACACCCTAGTGCAGTGGCGCGGCGCAGAGGGACCTGCACGCGAGGGCGCGCCGCGCCAAGCAGGTAGCTTTGACAAACACCCTAGTGCAGTGGCGCGGCGCAGAGGGACCTGCACGCGAGGGCGCGCCGCGCCAAGCAGGTAGCTTTGACAAACACCCTAGTGCAGTGGCGCGGCGCAGAGGGACCTGCACGCGAGGGCGCGCCGCGCCAAGCAGGTAGCTTTGACAAACACCCTAGTGCAGTGGCGCGGCGCAGAGGGACCTGCACGCGAGGGCGCGCCGCGCCAAGCAGGTAGCTTTGACAAACACCCTAGTGCAGTGGCGCGGCGCAGAGGGACCTGCACGCGAGGGCGCGCCGCGCCAAGCAGGTAGCTTTGACAAACACCCTAGTGCAGTGGCGCGGCGCAGAGGGACCTGCACGCGAGGGCGCGCCGCGCCAAGCAGGTAGCTTTGACAAACACCCTAGTGCAGTGGCGCGGCGCAGAGGGACCTGCACGCGAGGGCGCGCCGCGCCAAGCAGGTAGCTTTGACAAACACCCTAGTGCAGTGGCGCGGCGCAGAGGGACCTGCACGCGAGGGCGCGCCGCGCCAAGCAGGTAGCTTTGACAAACACCCTAGTGCAGTGGCGCGGCGCAGAGGGACCTGCACGCGAGGGCGCGCCGCGCCAAGCAGGTAGCTTTGACAAACACCCTAGTGCAGTGGCGCGGCGCAGAGGGACCTGCACGCGAGGGCGCGCCGCGCCAAGCAGGTAGCTTTGACAAACACCCTAGTGCAGTGGCGCGGCGCAGAGGGACCTGCACGCGAGGGCGCGCCGCGCCAAGCAGGTAGCTTTGACAAACACCCTAGTGCAGTGGCGCGGCGCAGAGGGACCTGCACGCGAGGGCGCGCCGCGCCAAGCAGGTAGCTTTGACAAACACCCTAGTGCAGTGGCGCGGCGCAGAGGGACCTGCACGCGAGGGCGCGCCGCGCCAAGCAGGTAGCTTTGACAAACACCCTAGTGCAGTGGCGCGGCGCAGAGGGACCTGCACGCGAGGGCGCGCCGCGCCAAGCAGGTAGCTTTGACAAACACCCTAGTGCAGTGGCGCGGCGCAGAGGGACCTGCACGCGAGGGCGCGCCGCGCCAAGCAGGTAGCTTTGACAAACACCCTAGTGCAGTGGCGCGGCGCAGAGGGACCTGCACGCGAGGGCGCGCCGCGCCAAGCAGGTAGCTTTGACAAACACCCTAGTGCAGTGGCGCGGCGCAGAGGGACCTGCACGCGAGGGCGCGCCGCGCCAAGCAGGTAGCTTTGACAAACACCCTAGTGCAGTGGCGCGGCGCAGAGGGACCTGCACGCGAGGGCGCGCCGCGCCAAGCAGGTAGCTTTGACAAACACCCTAGTGCAGTGGCGCGGCGCAGAGGGACCTGCACGCGAGGGCGCGCCGCGCCAAGCAGGTAGCTTTGACAAACACCCTAGTGCAGTGGCGCGGCGCAGAGGGACCTGCACGCGAGGGCGCGCCGCGCCAAGCAGGTAGCTTTGACAAACACCCTAGTGCAGTGGCGCGGCGCAGAGGGACCTGCACGCGAGGGCGCGCCGCGCCAAGCAGGTAGCTTTGACAAACACCCTAGTGCAGTGGCGCGCTCAGACTCGAGCGGGAGGTCACGGGTTCGATTCCTGACACAGGCCTATTTAGAATTTTGTAATTTCTAAATTAGCTCAATTCGAAATAAATAGTTACCATACCGACAAGCGATTTAGCGCTTCGACGCCATGTTATAGAAACCGGGGATGAGTCTACTTATCCCTTCACAAGTTAGTAAGATAACATTTTCGGTTACGCTGCGTCATCACTTACCATCAGGTAAGATCGCAGTCAAGTACTAACTTGTATCATCATCTCAACCCCATTTTATGTCCCACTGCTGGGCATTTGTTTCCTCTCCAGACTGAGAGGGGTTTGGCCATAGCCCACCAGGCTGGCCAAGTGCGGGTTGGCGGGCTTCACATACCTTAGAGAACTTTTTTGTGAACTCTCAGGCATGCAGTTATCCTCACGATATATTCCTTCGCCGTTAAGCAAGTGATATTTAGTTTACTAAAAACGCACATAACTCGGAAAAGTCAGAGGTGCGCACCTCAACGCCCAGGATTCGAACCCTCGACCTCCTTATGAGAGGCAGAGGTCAGAACCATTGAGCTATCACTGCTTGTATAGTATAAAAAAAAAATATTTACAAATTTTCGTTTTTTGAGAAAGAGGCAGAAGACCCAAGAAGTGAAAATGATTTTGTAGACGTCGTTATTTTTATAATAGTTTATAAAAAAAAATCATAGAAATGGTTTCAACTATACCCAATTATTGTAGTTAAGAACTTAAGGATTACCTCTCACGTTTAACTGGCCCATGACATGGGTTCCGAGGGATGAAATTCGGTTATCTTTGCAGACTCCTCTCCAGTACATCCGGAGTCACGAGCACCTCATCCTGGAGTCGGGCGGCGACAGCAGCGAGATATTCGGGCCGCAGCCGAGCGGCAACGAGGCGGCGGCCAAGCGGCGCGCGAGCGATCCGTGAGTGACATCTACCTTATTAAATTCATCCTATTCTGCTAATAAAACTACTTAAGCTTATGATCATGCGGAAACGCGCTGCGTCGATGATGAGCGAACCAAAGACTTCTACATATAAGTCTTTGGAGCGGACTGGTGATTAGTGCCAACACCCTCCTCGCTTTGGCTTGTAGACTGGACAGTTCTTTCTTAGGTCCTGGGACGCCACACATTCCAGTGGTAGGAGGCCAAGGTAGCAAGGAATTAGAATTAGTACTAATATGGGTTTAAGTGAACGTTTATACTAACAATAGAGTTTTAGTTTTAGCAATAGATTTTGAGATAACTGTCACTAACAAAATTCTATGGAGTTTTACTTAGCTCTGAAATGAAAGTTTTATTAATAGATCGTATCGCAATTCTTTCAGCCTACTCCCCGGTGTAAACTGGAGCTTGATATGACATTGCGTTCCGGTAGATGGAAGGGAAATGTATCGAAATTCGAAATTCAAAAATACTATAAGAATGCGTGACTTACTGATTAGAGCTGCTGGTCTTTCTTCTACCGTCTATTTCTGTGAGTCTTCTGACCCACGGTGTCTCCCATACAAACGTAATACCAAAATCATTTGTAATTCGTGCAATTTTCGATCATGTTGTGGTGTAATTCGGGTTCATATAGTAATAATCTATGCTCCTCGCCATATTTGGTTCTGAAATACTTTTGCTAAACGAAAATGTAAACGAATTTAGTTTTGCTTATTTTTATGTCAAAGAGGACATGTTTTCTACTTATTTGTTTTGTAATAAAAACAACACTATCTCACGTCGCATTAGTTCAGGAGCACAATTTTTACTGTCCAGCTAAAGAAAAACACCAGTTAATAAAGAAAGTTACAAGTTTTTATTCATAATTTTTGGTATTACGGAACTCGACCAAAGTTATAAAAATTTTGATCAAAATTGATTATAATTTCGTTTTAAGGAAGTATTTCCGAACCAAATATGGCCAGGAGCATAGATTATTACTATATGAATCCGAATAACACCACAACATGATCGAAATATGCACGAATAACTAATGATTTAATATTTTGAATGAATGGAGACATTGTAGTTCACAGGCCCCTTAAAAAGTATCCGTTGTCAAAAAGAAAGCACCAGAATCACAGATTTTACCAAGAATATTTTGGTTCTTACTGTTTAACTAGTTCGTTAAAGTCAACGCAATATGTCGCTACGCGTAGACTATAAAATAATAATGCATCGATAAACAAGTAAACACACAATATCTTTAAGATTAATGAACTTGCCCCACACGGAATTTATTTTTACAAAAACCCATTAAACAAATGACTTCCGAAATTTTCTCCTCTCATTAGGGGATGACATATTGGCAGGAATACATCGTGTAGCTTTTACACAATATTACTAGCTGTTACACACAACTTCAGCCGCATTATTTAAATTAATCGGTCTTTAACTAGTTCTAGAAAATAAAGTAGTTATAGGTACTTACTTACCCTAGAGTTGTAATGCAAATTTTTTACTAATTAATTCTATTCATCGCCTGGGAGGCTACTTTTTGAAAAACAAGTAGTTTTTAATGTGTCTTTATTAAATAATCGAGTGCGACAGACGGACGGACGGACGGAGAAGGTCTCACCATAAGGGTTCTATTTTTACTATTTTGGTATGGAACCCTAAAAAAAAAAAAATTTTTTACATAACAGGCCAATTTCGACCTCTATCGGAATCCATAAAAAATATAAGTTTTAATTAATACAATCTCCTATATATAGTTCTGTAAACTTAATGCCTACTGTGAGAGTACTAGAAGCAAGTATAGCTCAGTGGTCCTGACCTCTGCCGATCATAAGGAGGACGCGGGTTCGAATCCTGGGCACGCACCTCTGACTTTTCCGAGTAATGTGCGTGTTTAGGAAACTAAATATCACTTGCTTAGTGGTGAAGGAAAACATTGTGAGGAAACCTGCATGCCTGAGAGTTCACAAAAATGTTCACTAAGGTGTGTAAAGCCCACCAACCCGCACGTGGGCAGCGTGGTGGGCTATGGCAAAACCCCTCTCAGTCTGGTAGGAGACCCGTGCCCAGCAGGGGTTGAGATGACGACGATGATGATGATGACTGTGAGAGTGCGGCCTCCCATGCGATGATTAGTACCCTAGGGTTAAGCTTGCAATAACGACCCCCAATGCAGCTATAAGGTATACAATTTAACTCAAAAATCACGCAATAATGGCAGCAACAGGCAGGTGAGTGTGGCGGACAGGCCATTTGCGCGCACACCGCCACATCACTTCACCGTCAACGCTGCACACCCGTGCTCCACCGCAAGCGATACTACCAGTATAATACAATTAACTGAACAATAATGTTAGAATGTTCCCACATCGGCTCTTTTAGAGTTTTTGTGATTTTGAGTTTTTTGTACACTACACACGAACGCTCTTTGAGTATATCTCCTTGAGGATGGAAATGTATTTTATGGGTATGTTTTGCTCTCTCAGAGCGGTCCATAGGGCCTCGTAAAAAATTGAGTCGAAGGCCTTGGTGTAGTCCACAAACGCTATGTATAATGTTTTTCCATACTCTACATATCTCTCCATTACTTGCTTCAAAGTAAAAATATGGTCCAACGTAGAGTAGTTCCTTCTAACTATTATTATTAGCACGATATTAAAACGACATAATTATGAAGTAATGGATGCCCCTGCGTGTTCCAGCGACCACACGGCAGGGTTCTAATAATTTTCCCGCCATTCGCCATGTTTAACGCCATATTTGCCGCCATTTTGAAACCGCCATATTTGCGCGGGTAGCGAAGGTTAAAGTTCGCGCCTTGCCAAATTATACCATAACTCATGGCTAGACCATACTGCTAGGCAATATTTAAGGCCTATATGAAAGAATAAACATTTTGATTTGATTTTGGCGCAAAACAACGACACAGGAATCAAATTGAGAATAATAAGTAACGTTGAGATCTGCAGTTAAGTCAGAATGCTATACAGTCAAATGCAATGAGTAAAAGTTTATCGTAAAACAAACATTTGATGCAATAGGTAAAACATTGTCCAACTGTTCAATTAGCACAGATGGTTGTCAAAGTTTAAAGTGGGTACCTATATGTCATGCTCATGTGTGTAGCGCTGATCACTTGTGCGAACTTAAACTGCCATTAGCTTAGACATGACGTAGCCATTTGGTGCTAATCATTATTACATAGCGTCAGCGATCATTTTTATTAACCGACTTCAAAAAAAGGAGGAGGTTCTCAATTCGTCGGAATCTTTTTTTTTTATCTATGTATGTTCACCGATTACTCGAAGACGCGTGGACCGATTTCAAAAATTCTTTTTTTGTTTAAAATGGTTTTGTTTCCAGATGGTCCCATTTTAATCAGGTCAGGATCTGATGATGGGATCCTGGAGAAATCGAGAGAACTCTTCAAATTTTATATGGACACATGGAAATGAATTATTTGAAAGAGTAATATTTTCTAGACTTCGAATTGGTGTAGGTACCTAAAAATTAAAGAAAAATTATTTCACTCTTTGTAGTGGCATTTGAAGTTGGTTTTTTGGAAAGCATTTCCCATTTTTATATTTTATAACAAGAAACAAGTAGACTTTAATCAGATTGAGTACATCCCAAGACATTGTAATTTGTAGTTTTACCTAAAGATTTAAATCGTAAGCGATTTAAATCTTTGGTTTTACCACTAAACTGCGTTAGCGGTTCAGAGGGCAACAGGGTTACGCCTGAGGATCGCTTGTGTTCTATATACATATTTATCTATGGTTCTAAGCGTGTGACGTCAGAAGTTGTATTTATAGAACGCTCGTCGCATGCTTTGTCAGCGTGTGCGAATGCGCTGGTTACGCCATCTATCGTCAGCTATCGAAGACCGCTACAGGCTACACTGCACTCTTTTTAGACTTATCTTGGGACCATTTTGCCGAATAGGTCATATCGGCTACACTGTAACCTGCCGGCGGTGTCTGACACCGTGGTCATACCGTGGTACCTACCCGGATGGACTCCACAAGGAGAGTTTTACCATCGAGTATAAATCATCATCAATGGACATCTCTGGACTCTCAAGTCTCTAATTATTCTTAGGAATAACCCTCAATGGTGGTAGGCGGATCGTCAGTACGTACTTATACTGTACTATGGGGTTATGATTATAATTATTATATCTTTATAGTTTCGTTTCAAACAGTGAAAACCGACTTCAAAATAATAATAAAAAAATCATCAAAAGCAGCTAAAAACCACCAAAAAATGGTCCAACTAGACGCTTTTTTTAAAAAGGAAGAATCTTCAAAATCGGTCAAGAACTATTACCAGGCGTGGACGGACACTATTTTGATAGCCTCGTCCCTCTCTTATATTTTAGAAAATCGGTGAAAAATGACATGGCCGGATTCTGCCCTCAAAAAAAAATATTCATGGCCATTGACAAACAGTACGTCTTATTAAAGCTTATAATTATGTCTTTACAATCGTTTAGGTTTTATGACCAGAAAACTAGCGAGAGACATAATATCAGCATAACAACTTGCAACAAAATGCGCCTATATATTTTTAATAGCAATGATTTTTTATTAAAAAATTGTTTTTCAAAATGTTTAGGTACTCGCATTTTCTAAGCTTTGTAATATGAAAAATTAATAAGTTCATAACCAATACGCATCATTTTTTAATAAAAAATCATTGCTATTAAAAATATATATGCGCATTTTGTTGCAAGTTGTTATGCTGATATTATGTCTCTCGCTAGTTTTCTGATCAAAAAAACTAAACGATTGTAAAGACATAATTATAAGCTTTAATATGACGTACTGTTTGTCGATGGCCATGAATATTTTTTTTCCAGGGCACAGCTCCATACAAGTTTCGGCCATGTCCTTTACTAGGATAAGAAAAGCAAAGGAAAACATAGGATTGTTAAAGCTTAAAACAGAAAGAGTTTGAGGTAATTCTAAATAAATCAAACATTCAACGGCCAAAATTAAGTTTTACTGTTTACACGACTAAACCAACTACTATTTTAAGGATAAAGTAAAACAAACACCCGTATATTTCAAAACTTATCGCCCCTCGTCTATTGTCTATGCTTAAAAAGACAAAGTAAACCCAATTAAAACCCTCCAAATACTAAATCCATTGGTTCGGAACAATGGGCCGTGTTCGCAGTAATGGAACTGGATGGAACAGTTCGAACATTTGGAACAGCTGGAACAAAGCCGGGCTGTTTATCGAAAACTTCGGTAATTAATTGAACCAGTTCCAAAAACCGCGCATAGATTACGATCTTTCAAATGCAGTACACTACAATGCGTGCATTGGCCGCGCTCCATGCACACCCCGAGACACGAGCGCGAGCGGTTTCAGCTCATTTTTATAATAGTAGGGGATCCCAAGTAAGGTCGACCTTCACCGAGCTGCTTATTGGATGAAAACTAAACTCACCGGCATATTTAGCGGAACATAAAAAAAAGGTCCATAATTAAAAAAATATGGTTTTATTTTAAAATCTACTTACTACACTTCTTTTGTTATTTAAAGTTTCATTTGTTTTTACTTAAAATGAGATCACATTAAGAACAGATTTTGCGAGTAAAGGCTATTTGTGAAAAATGGTACATTTTTGAACTTTTCATGTAACCTGGAAAAGTGAAATTTAATATTAAAATTACAATTAATTAAATTAGAAAAATTGTGATTAATATCGCGTATTTCCTCCACGTGCTCTTATTAAAGTTTCTACCCGTCTAGGCATACTGAGAATGATGTTATCGATGGTCTCCTGGGATAGTCTCCGCCATTCCTCAACTACGGCGATTCGCAGTTCTCCCACGTTGGCAGGAGCTGGAATTCTGGACTTAACTTTTCTTTTCAGCAAGTCCCAAACGTGCTCTATTGGGTTCATATCCGGTGATCTCGCCGGCCACTCCATAACAGTGATATTCATATAATTAAGATAAGCTTGAGTTACCCGATTGATCCACCACCGTATGCAACTGTAGTTTCAAAATTTGTCTGAATGTATCGTTCTCCTTTGCGTCTGTATATTCTTTGCCTGCCGTCAATTTGATTTAAGAGAATTCTGCACTCATCACTAAACAATACCTTACTCCATTGGTCCGCGTTCCAAAGTCGATGTTCCTGAGCAAAAGTTAACCTGTTTCTATGATGATTTACCTCGAGCCTTGGAGCCTTGGCGGGCACAAATGAACCCAAACCAGCTTCTTCGAGTCTTCTTCGTACCGTACGCTCACTTACGGTTACACCCCGCACTGCTTCTAACTCATGTCGGGCTTGGACGGCCGTCAAACGGGGGTTCCTACGTACACGAAGCCGAATGAAACGATCATCCCTACTCGAAGTGCGTCTTTTTCTGCCTTGTCCTGCTCTTCTCACATAAGTACCGGTCTCCCTGAACCGTTGGATACTGCGATGGATCGTTGAAACTGGTCGAAGAAGATCTCTCGATATCACTCTGTAGGTTTGACCATTTCTTCGCATTTCGAGTGCCCTGGCAATTTCCGTTGGGGCTAAGTCAGGCATTATTCAGTCATCAACTCCAGAAAGATACGCGATTAAAAAAAACTAACAAAAAACAGTATTTCAATGAAATTTTAAATCAAACTCAGAAGGAAGAAATACTCGAAGTTCGCTCCAGATAAGATGTATTTGAATAAAATTAAAACAATTGCATAAAATGTGATGTTCAGTTGTTTTCTTAATTTGAAAATATTTCTTTTTAAATTAAATAACGTATAAACCAGCCAGCAACTTTATATGATACTGATATCAAATCTTTTTTTTTTATGTTCCGCTAAATATGCCGGCAAGTGTATTTTATATCCAATTAAATATGTCAATAAATATATCGCAAGTGGGTTGCCTAAAAAATTTCAGTCCAGGATATGATTAATTAAGAATTTAAAAAAAATCCATCGTAACATGAACTCCGCTTTGTTAGAGTTCGGTTGACATCTTAGTTCAAATTAGATTGGATGAGCGATTCAGGTCGCAAATTGCAATTGTGCTTATTTACCTACGATTTTATTATCCGTTAACTTTCTTTTGCCAAAAAATATAGAACAGAAATACTTTCCTCAGCCAGGAAAGTATTTCTGGCAAAAAGCACTATTTATAACATCCAATCTAATTTGAACTACGATGTCAACTAAACTGTAACAAATAGGAGTCCATGTTACAATGGTTTTTTTTTTAAATTCTTAATTAATCATACCCTGGACTGAAATTTTTTAGGCAACCCACTTGCGATATATTTATTGACATATTTAATTGGATATAAAATAGTTTTCATCCAATAAGCAGCTCGGTGAAGGTCGTTGTATGGCGGGATCTTAGACCATAAGCTTTTATTTAACTTACTTCACGTTTTATATGTTTTGGGAATTTGGGAGTTATTTTAAGTTAAATCTCGCGATTGACGACTTACGGATCCAAAACATGGTTGCTGACTATGGGCCTCATAAGAAGGCTAGAGTCACTCAGCGAGTGATGGAGAGACCTATACTCGGAGTGTCTTTGCACAATCGATTTAGAAATTATGAGATCCGCAAAAGAACCAAAATTACCGACATAGCTCAACGTGTCTCAAAACTGTGGCAATAAGAAGGGCACATAGCTCGTAAGACCGATGGAGGTGGGAGCTTAGGTGGTGGAATAGCAGCCACGCACCGAAAAACGCAGTGTCTGAACGACATATTGATAACGTGACTTGTCGATGACTGACATTATAGTACATTATTTGAATGTCGTTCTAAAAGCGTAGCAAAAACAATGGTAGAAATGGAATACATGAGTCATACGGCAACTGCTGTTATTGTCATTTCATTGTAATGAAGCGCAAGCCCCGCGAGAAGTTTTCTCGTTGCGGCACACACGGAACGCGCCGCTAGTTTGTGCAATCGCAATAAATAATAATCGGAACAAGAGCCGCCGCCGCCTGTGCGCGGACCGCAGCTAAATGGTAATCGACCATTTGGCGCCAGTTTTATCAACTACACTATAATGTACAGTAAGGGAACGAAGAGGTTCGTCAATTTTCAAACAGATGCGTTTGCACTAGTCGATTGTTTTGGTATGTTGACATTATAGAATCTTGCAGTACTTACTAGTGAAGCGAAAATCAACACTAAGGTGACGAACCTTTTCATTCCGTGACTATACCTACATCCTATCAGTAGATACTTAGCTAGGTATCTTTTAGCGTAGATCTGCGAATTTCTATGCAAATCCACCTAATTTATTTTGGAAAACTATTTTACCGAGCGATATGACTACGACGGTCAATCTCTGCCGAGATTATTCATCAACGCGGGACATATTATAGTGCACAAGTGTGTGCGCAAGCACAGGTGTACTTTCTATTTCTCTCTCTAATAGTCCGCGGGGACGACAAGTCTAATACGACCTGCGAAAGATTAGGTGTGGAACAAAATAAACATCTCAAATGTGTGCGAAGCCTGCTAACCCGCACTTGTCATTACTTGGTCTTTGGCCGAGCTACTAGTCTGAGATGAAAACGCTGCCCAGCTGTGGGGCAAAAAGTGGTTTAACAATAGTAAAGTACTTAGTACGTATATTTTATTATTTTTCGCGGGATACTCTTACGAAGTCCCAAGTACAGATATTCATAATAATACAATTAACAGTATTTATACACAGTTATGTATAAAGTATGTATAAAGATGGTTTCGACCCTTTCAAGTTCCCACCAACTTTTCTTTTGATCAGCCCTTTCAATGAGTGTTGTAAATCTGCTGCCGGCATTATCTTTGCTGTCCGATGAAAGGGAAAGGAGGTACTTACTGAAACTTACTGCTGAACGCGAGTAATAAATAATTTTATGAAAACTTACTGTTGTGTTTATTTCCGTATGGTACAATAATAATAAAATCAGCAAAGCAAACACTATCAACACGGACAAAGCAATAACCTCACAGGCTCACACACTGGAGCATCTTAAAGAGATGTTGACTCCAGATATAGGGATTTTTTTTAATAACTTCTGTTGTTATATGAGCTACTTATACTCTTGCTTGCCTAGAGCAATGCCTTCTTCCCTTGTTTATAAAACCCTTAAAAACCCTATAAAACCCATGTATAAATTTTAAATTCATGGGTTTTAAGTTTTGTAGGCTCAACTTGGGCTCGGCAATGATTAAATAACTATTGAACCAGCCAATCCAACTTTTGTGATTCATTAACTAGGTATACCCTTGTCGTTCCAGGTTCTACGAGGCGCAAGCCAACGGGACGCACGACGAGTACCCGCCGCACGCCAAGCGGCCGAGCCTGTTCCATCCCTCGCCCTTCTACCCGCTGCCGAGCAACGCCAGCCTCTTCGACTACACCCCCTACCACTACCACGCCGCGCCCGACGCCGGCTTCGAGAGGCGAGATGGTAAGGCGGTGGTGGCAGAGAGACCGTGTCGTTCCAGGTTCGAGGCGCAAACCAACGGGACGCACGACGAGTACCCGCCGCACGCCAAGCGGCCGAGCCTGTTCCATCCCTCGCCCTTCTACCCGCTGCCCAGCAACGCCAGCCTCTTCGACTACACCCCCTACCACTACCACGCCGCGCCCGACGCCGGCTTCGAGAGGCGAGATGGTAAGGCGGTGGTGGCAGAGAGACCGTGTCGTTCCAGGTTCGAGGCGCAAACCAACGGGACGCACGACGAGTACCCGCCGCACGCCAAGCGGCCGAGCCTGTTCCATCCCTCGCCCTTCTACCCGCTGCCCAGCAACGCCAGCCTCTTCGACTACACCCCCTACCACTACCACGCCGCGCCCGACGCCGGCTTCGAGAGGCGAGATGGTAAGGCGGTGGTGGCAGAGAGACCGTGTCGTTCCAGGTTCGAGGCGCAAACCAACGGGACGCACGACGAGTACCCGCCGCACGCCAAGCGGCCGAGCCTGTTCCATCCCTCGCCCTTCTACCCGCTGCCCAGCAACGCCAGCCTCTTCGACTACACCCCCTACCACTACCACGCCGCGCCCGACGCCGGCTTCGAGAGGCGAGATGGTAAGGCGGTGGTGGCAGAGAGACCGTGTCGTTCCAGGTTCGAGGCGCAAACCAACGGGACGCACGACGAGTACCCGCCGCACGCCAAGCGGCCGAGCCTGTTCCATCCCTCGCCCTTCTACCCGCTGCCCAGCAACGCCAGCCTCTTCGACTACACCCCCTACCACTACCACGCCGCGCCCGACGCCGGCTTCGAGAGGCGAGATGGTAAGGCGGTGGTGGCAGAGAGACCGTGTCGTTCCAGGTTCGAGGCGCAAACCAACGGGACGCACGACGAGTACCCGCCGCACGCCAAGCGGCCGAGCCTGTTCCATCCCTCGCCCTTCTACCCGCTGCCCAGCAACGCCAGCCTCTTCGACTACACCCCCTACCACTACCACGCCGCGCCCGACGCCGGCTTCGAGAGGCGAGATGGTAAGGCGGTGGTGGCAGAGAGACCGTGTCGTTCCAGGTTCGAGGCGCAAACCAACGGGACGCACGACGAGTACCCGCCGCACGCCAAGCGGCCGAGCCTGTTCCATCCCTCGCCCTTCTACCCGCTGCCCAGCAACGCCAGCCTCTTCGACTACACCCCCTACCACTACCACGCCGCGCCCGACGCCGGCTTCGAGAGGCGAGATGGTAAGGCGGTGGTGGCAGAGAGACCGTGTCGTTCCAGGTTCGAGGCGCAAACCAACGGGACGCACGACGAGTACCCGCCGCACGCCAAGCGGCCGAGCCTGTTCCATCCCTCGCCCTTCTACCCGCTGCCCAGCAACGCCAGCCTCTTCGACTACACCCCCTACCACTACCACGCCGCGCCCGACGCCGGCTTCGAGAGGCGAGATGGTAAGGCGGTGGTGGCAGAGAGACCGTGTCGTTCCAGGTTCGAGGCGCAAACCAACGGGACGCACAACGAGTACCCGCCGCACGCCAAGCGGCCGAGCCTGTTCCATCCCTCGCCCTTCTACCCGCTGCCCAGCAACGCCAGCCTCTTCGACTACACCCCCTACCACTACCACGCCGCGCCCGACGCCGGCTTCGAGAGGCGAGATGGTAAGGCGGTGGTGGCAGAGAGACCGTGTCGTTCCAGGTTCGAGGCGCAAACCAACGGGACGCACGACGAGTACCCGCCGCACGCCAAGCGGCCGAGCCTGTTCCATCCCTCGCCCTTCTACCCGCTGCCCAGCAACGCCAGCCTCTTCGACTACACCCCCTACCACTACCACGCCGCGCCCGACGCCGGCTTCGAGAGGCGAGATGGTAAGGCGGTGGTGGCAGAGAGACCGTGTCGTTCCAGGTTCGAGGCGCAAACCAACGGGACGCACGACGAGTACCCGCCGCACGCCAAGCGGCCGAGCCTGTTCCATCCCTCGCCCTTCTACCCGCTGCCCAGCAACGCCAGCCTCTTCGACTACACCCCCTACCACTACCACGCCGCGCCCGACGCCGGCTTCGAGAGGCGAGATGGTAAGGCGGTGGTGGCAGAGAGACCGTGTCGTTCCAGGTTCGAGGCGCAAACCAACGGGACGCACGACGAGTACCCGCCGCACGCCAAGCGGCCGAGCCTGTTCCATCCCTCGCCCTTCTACCCGCTGCCCAGCAACGCCAGCCTCTTCGACTACACCCCCTACCACTACCACGCCGCGCCCGACGCCGGCTTCGAGAGGCGAGATGGTAAGGCGGTGGTGGCAGAGAGACCGTGTCGTTCCAGGTTCGAGGCGCAAACCAACGGGACGCACGACGAGTACCCGCCGCACGCCAAGCGGCCGAGCCTGTTCCATCCCTCGCCCTTCTACCCGCTGCCCAGCAACGCCAGCCTCTTCGACTACACCCCCTACCACTACCACGCCGCGCCCGACGCCGGCTTCGAGAGGCGAGATGGTAAGGCGGTGGTGGCAGAGAGACCGTGTCGTTCCAGGTTCGAGGCGCAAACCAACGGGACGCACGACGAGTACCCGCCGCACGCCAAGCGGCCGAGCCTGTTCCATCCCTCGCCCTTCTACCCGCTGCCCAGCAACGCCAGCCTCTTCGACTACACCCCCTACCACTACCACGCCGCGCCCGACGCCGGCTTCGAGAGGCGAGATGGTAAGGCGGTGGTGGCAGAGAGACCGTGTCGTTCCAGGTTCGAGGCGCAAACCAACGGGACGCACGACGAGTACCCGCCGCACGCCAAGCGGCCGAGCCTGTTCCATCCCTCGCCCTTCTACCCGCTGCCCAGCAACGCCAGCCTCTTCGACTACACCCCGTACCACTACCACGCCGCGCCCGACGCCGGCTTCGAGAGGCGAGATGGTAACACGAACAGAATATTTCCACCTTCGAATTGTTTCTCATAAGTCATAACTAAATTACATAAGCATAATAGCTCAGAACCCACCAGAGATCTTTTCCGTTTACAAACACCTAACTTCAGTACGTTACGTTCTATGCGCTGCATATCGAAAATACCGAACCGCAAGACGCCGGGAGAAGTGGCATCCTTATGTGGTTGATGTCCAGCAAGCTCGAACGTTACGATTTTCTTCCACGTTTCTGATACGTACCGCTAAGGTGTGGAACACCCTTCCAGCTTCTGTGTTCCCAGCCAAGTACAACCTGGGTGCCTTCAAGAGAAGAGTGAATAGGCATTTTCTAGGCAAGCGCGCTCCATCCTAGACCTCATCATTTCTGTTCATCAGATATGATTGGAGTCAAGCGCAAGCCTGTCCATAATAAAAAAAAACAGGAATACGCTGTAGATTTTATCGAAACCGCGCCGGTTCCAGGCGAAGCAAATAGATTGATAGTGAAGTGCCTTAAGTAGCGTACTGTGCTCAAGGGAATGACTAATGAGGTCTATCTGCTAATAACGTACTTACCGGATCTCTTGTTGATGATGGTAAACGAAGAGTTTTCTTGACTCTTAAACGTCTCACGATGAAATGACGAGTTTTCTTAGCTCCTAAATGGTCCATTTCTCTTCTCAGGCGGCATCACGGTGCGCGACGTGTCCTCGATGAACGCGCCGTTCTCGGAGCCGCGGCCGGCGCTGCTGAAGAGCGACGACGAGTGGAAGAACATCAACACCATGCTCAACTGCATCCTCAGCATGGTGGAGAAGACGAAGCGGGCGCTCGCCATACTGCAACAGAGGGGTAGGCTTAGGCGTCGCCCTTTCTTCATATAGAGTTCAGCAGTCAAGAACTATACTTTCCATTTAAATTAACAGCTATAAAACTAAGTCGTAAGAAAACCAAGTATGCCTCCATCTGGAGGTGGTCCCGCGTTATAAGCTCAAATGGAGTCTCTTTCAAAGAAGTTTTATTTATTGTCTCTAGCTGCTGAAAATGTAAGTTTGTGTACAACAACAACATCATCACCGTAAAAAAAATCACTGGCTTGAAGTTGCCAAAATTATTCTAGCTCCTTATTCCATTCACTTTGCATTCACTTAAAACTCACTAACTTTCTGGTAACTTGACAACTCTTTAAGCTTCAGCTGGATATTATAAAAATATTTCTAATGAATGGCACCATTTTTTCAGGAGTGGAACCTCCAGAGAGTAACGATATCAAGCGGGCCGCGAGTGAGATCATGGCGAGTGCAGTGCGACAAACAGAAGAGAGGGTCGCCGAAGTGAGGAGACGAGCTGAAGATGCTGTGAATCAGGTAAGACGGTACTCATAGCTGATTAACACTCTTTCTTGCTCCATAGTTCATCCTTAATAATAAAAAGCACGGGTCCCCCATTGGGATATTTGGACGCAGACTTTCAATAGACGTGAAATAATGAATCCAAAAATAATTTCTCCCAATCAGGTCAAACGTCAAGCTCTCCTGGAGTTGCAGCGAGCAGTTGGAGCGGCGGAGACCAAAGCGTTGGAGCTGGTGGCGGCCGAGCGAGGCAAGATGGAGCGCCTCGTGGAGCGACGGCACTCGCCGCCTCCCGGACGAGACCTGAGCCCCAGCACTGCTGGACAACAGAACGTATGTAACTGCATCTGTTAACTCGACTTTACTGATGTTTCTGGGAGCAGTTGGAGCGGAGTAAATTGGAAAGCAAAGCGTTGGAGAAAACTCCCAGCATATTTATGATGCTCAACATATACAAGCAAGTACCACCCTTCCACTCATGCACGAAAGTCATGTTCCCAAGCGATGTTGTATTTCATAATAAGTATGTGGTCTGCCAGTTCCAGAAATAAGTCAGATTGTCGGACATTTCTGGCACTTTATATGGTAGAATTCTTCCTGTCCGCTTACTAACGTACTGTATTGTCAGATATTCTGCCGTGAAGCAGGGAACTTTTAACAGCAAAGTTGCTATTACACTACTGGCCTTAATGAATTTTAAGAACTGAGGTCCAGGATGGAGGTGCTATCGCAGTGCTGTAGGTAACACATGATATTGCATACAGCGCTGTATTTGACATGGGCATTGGGCAGTCGTGTAACTTAAGGCGAAATCAACGACTCTGCCCGCGAAATTAAAAATTTTCATTGTTATTTGCAATTTGTTCGCTAATTACACATCAGAGGTTTATGGCAGTCAATTTGCGAGAATGGCAGTATCATCTTTACATGATTATATGGAAATATTTCCATAAAAATGTGTATCCTGGGAAATTATTCCGAGTATCAAGTTTTATGTGAGTAACTCGCAAATCTCGGGCTAATTTCTTGAACTCGACACTTTCAAGCAGAGATTTTTATATAAACACGTGAAGATGATATTGGGATTCTCGCAATTTGACTGCCATAAGCCTATAATGTCTTATTAGCTTAAAAATCGCGAAAAACCACAAAAAAAATTGAATTTCGCGGGCACACCCGTGATATGTTCCTTAACGTTAGATTACGACTAGCTTGTTTCGTAATTTTTTGTAATAAACAAATGACTGGAGGGATCTCTTCCGCAGTGCTGCTGGAACTGCGGGCGCAAGGCGCAGGAGACCTGCTCGGGCTGCAACGCGGCGCGCTACTGCGGCGCCTTCTGCCAGCACAAGGACTGGGAGAACCACCATCAGGTACGTAAACATCAACCAAATAAATTATGTAGGAATTTTAGGGTTTTTTGTTTATAAGCCTTATCACTGGGGTGATATAGGCGTTTCTTTACAGCCCAAAATGTCAGTTTTTAGGGGTTCCATACCAATTTGGTAAAAATGGAACCCTTATGGTGAGACTTTCTCCGTCCGTCCGTCCGTCTGTCACACTCGATTATTTCAGTAACTATCAAAGCTATCGACTTGAAATTTGGAATAGTATTAGGTAATATTGACCCAACGCCATTGCACTCATAAAATATTGAGAAATGATTTTATTTATATTTAAAAAGGGGGGAAAACCGGGACTTCGAATTTTCAAAAGAGTTAACAATATTGAGTGGGGTATCATATGAAAGGGCGTTACTTGTGTATTCTAAAACCGATTTTTATTTATTTTTATGCATGATAGTTTTGGATTTATTGAGCAAACTGTCTAAAAAAATACCGTTCCCCCCCCTTATCTCCGAAGTTTATCAATCGAAAAATCTGAAATATTTATGATTAATAGACATTAATGTATATTTTACAGGAAAAATAAAATCAACTCCCTAACTATTATACTTTTTTTGATAATAACAATAAACCACCAAAAACAAAGTTACGTTTGCGGTTCGCCAACAAAAGTACCTACATGTAAATTAAACTCGTAAATTCATGAACAAAAGTGATTCTTTCAATGTTTTACTTCTTTTATGGTATGGAACCCTCGGTGCGCGAGTCCGACTCGCACTTGGCCGGTTTTTTCTATTTTATTAAGACACCTAATAGAGGTTCGGATCAATCATAGGTCTCTTATAGGTACCTATTTGAAAACGTGTGTACTTTATTAATCGTAAATCACAAGAAATTCTCATAATAGCAATTAGTTTCAATATTTCTGTAAACATGACTTCTGAAATTATCTTGAAGCATTAATGCAAATCTCTTGAACACCAATTGAAAACCATAAGTATTACCGAAGTTAATGCTGTTAGAAGAATGAAAATTGATACATTTGGTTTTTTTTCCCACGATTTGCATTTTTGGTAAGAATAATAATATTCACAATTTTCCAGGTGTGCAGCGGCCGCGACCAAAAACCGACCACCCTCCTACGAACGTCCCCGCCAACCACGCAGGCAACCCCCCACCCCAAACCCTTAACCCGCTCCACCACTCCCATCACAACCGCGCAGACCCTCCCCGTGACCACCAGCGCAGAGCGACCCGACAACCGGCTCTCCCTGACAACCCTCAACTCAGCTGAAAGGTTGCTGACCACCAACCTTACAACCCAGGAGAGGAGCTTGAGTACGAGCTCAGAGAGGATCGCGTTGGCGACCCTGTCTTCGGCCCAGGGTCTGATCGGGGCGGCGATCGGGAAGAAATGACGCCTCAATAAAGACTTTTTGGGTAACACCATCAAGTTCCCGCGGAAGATCAGGAGATAAACACCTTAATAGAACTATGTACCTACTCCATTTTTCGATTAATGGATCTTCTAGAAAAGATACAATTAGCGAATTTTAGTGGGAAATCCTGGCTTTGATTCTTCGTATGAGTAATCTTTGAAAGAACATGGGCAGAAATGTACACAAATAAAGTTAAGCGTCTAGATGTAATATTTATTACACGACGATTCTAATAAATAACAGAATTTTTTCAAGGTATCACCAGTTACTGTAAAGGACGGGTCAAAAAATAAAATATTTAAAGAAATTCAATTGATTACTGATAGGTTCCGTTTCCACATTCCTGACTGCTAGTGTTGCCGGATGCCAAGCTTTTCCACTTTTATGCTCCATCTTTTTGACGATCGGTCCACTTTTGTAAGAGAACAACATGTAACAGACTATACTAAAGAAAAACCTATTTTCAAGTACTACGTTAATTCTTAGATCAGAATGTAGAATACAAGACAATAATAACTGTGTCGATTTGAAACCCCTCTTCAATAAAGATTAAAAAAAAAATTGTGTCGATTTCAATCGTTCTTTTTTTGCATTTTATTTTACTCGAATATATTTACATAAAAAGATTAAATTAGTTTAGGGTTTTCCATTGTAAAGTTCCATTTCCATTCCATTCCATTTGAGTAAAACTGAATATTATTTTTCCGTGTGAGCCAGTCTCACTTAAATAAACTGTTTGAATATTTGTGATTATTTGTCAGAAAACTACACTTATTAGTAATACTGAAATCTATTACAACCGATTATTTTGAGGATAGATTATTTTGTCTTGGTAGTTTAGCGTTTCCGAAATACCCTTGTACCCCTATATTAATTTATTAACTCAATTAGATTTTTCTTTCAGTCGATTGGAGTTTTTTAATTCCGGCATCTCGCAACATTGTCCGACAGCTACGAGTACATGATGGCTACATGGTCGCAACTGTCGACTGTGACAAATTCTGGGACAAGTGACAAGTATTTATCAAAGCGTATATAGTGTATTGTCTATGCTCTCAGATGCTTCATGGAGGAGGTCGCAGCTGTTTTAATACTCAGATACAATGTTTTGAAAATAAATATTAATTTTTCTCCACTTTTTTGTAAGAAAAATCTTTTAGCATTGAGTTCAGGCTTGCAGGCCCAACCAAAAAAATATTTTTTCATTTATAGTTGCAATAGCTTAACGTGAGCGAAAGCGATGTATGGGCCCGCACCATTGTTCTTTATGATTTCCAAATAAGCTCGTGGGAGGCTTCGGCCTTTTATTGAACCTTATGGTTTGAACTGAGAGTTACCGTGTAGGTTCTAACCTCTCGTGCTGGTGGCGCCAGCTATATCCATTGTTGGTAAAGCAAATTTAATTAAATAATTTATTTGTATAGCTTCAGATAAAGTGTAAATAATTTCATACTAATTTTACAATGTAATAAATATTAAAGATTTTTTTATATTTTTTTATTATTTGTATATTTCAGATTAACATAAATTCTATCATTATGTTCATGTTTAAAGGATATCTAGATATTGTTTTCTGTAAAATAATAATTATAATTTTATGTTATACTTTGTGCCATAATTACATAAGAATTATTATCTACGGTTTTATCAAAAACGTCATTTTCAAATGAATATACGCACATTATACTTTTAAGATTAAAACGCACTTATTTAATAATAATATACATACGACTTATGAGTAATTGTAAATAATATTTATTACTGATAATGATAACAAATACTTTAATTAATTTTAAATGTAAATATGAGTTTAATATAATTATAAGTAAAATTATAATTTTTCTTCTTACAGTGTGCAATATTTGTTATAATTTGTGTGTAAATTTCCGAATTTAATAATATTAAGTAGGAATCTAATAAAATAATTTTAAATGCATTCCTTACTATGTATGTCTAGTTCACGAAATATACGAAAATGTAACAAAGCTTGTTTTATTTCCCTTGTATAAAAAAGTAAAAAATGGACTCTAACCACGTATATGTATATACACGTATACTAAAAGTAAAAAGATCAAAATCAGTAAGCATTGAATGAAGTTTTGGACGAATGCCAAGGAGTTTCATCGTCCAGAAGTCTAAATCTTCATCAAATGCAACCAATTTAACGTCATACTCTTTAAAAGACAAAAAATAATTACAAAACACGTACAATATCATTTGCTTTACGGTGAAAATAAACATCGTGATGTCTAAAATTTCTGCATTATGTACATTGTGTGTCGAGAACACTTTTTTCTGATAACTTTTATCAAAATCGGTTAAATGAAAAAAAATATGAACAGCCATAATAGATCGGCGGTTAAGTGGTGGACTGAAACCGAAAGAACGCTGGTTCGATTCCCGCACGGATATATTATATTGAATGAGGATTTTAAGCACCTAAATCTAGGTACTCCGGGCTGGTATTTTTTGATGCTGATTGATCTCTCACGGGCCAGTTACCTTATTCACTATCACTGGCTCAAACGAAATCTCGCGAATGTTATATGAAACAAGCTCTTATCCTTACTTACAAAATGGTAGATATAATGATTCGAAAAAAATCAAGTGCGTAGTTTCTCGATGGTTCTTTTTAGCAGGTACGCTGTGCTTTTAAGGTGATTCGATCGGCCGCGAAAATTCAGATTTTCAAAAAATTCTGATTTGTAGCTATCGGTACGAATATGAAGTGAAACAGCAGGTATTTTTGACGTATAAACGTAGATGTATAAATGTTATGCCCGCGAAACTCATTGACGTAAGCCAACGTATAAAATCAGCCTACTATTTTGCGAACAGCTAAATAAAATTTGAATTTTCGCGGCTGCGAAAACCCAACTTTCCAATTACTAAATTCAATTAAATTAAACCCAATAGTATCGCCACTTACCATCTACATGAATCTTACCATCATACACAAACTGTCATCGACAAAGGCTCTAGACAGAACTACAGATGACCACTCGCCATCAACTTCGCCGAACGTTTTAATTAATCTGTCAGTCGGAGTGGAAAATCGGAATGTTTTCTAATATTCGAAAACGCTGGGAATCGGCGCCGAGTTGACGTATCATTACAATCACGTTGAGGGGTGACCACTGACCGGCGAGAGTGCCGCTTGACTTCGAGAGGCCTGCCTGCGACGCGGTCACTAGGGCGACCACGTACGAAGCTAATTGGAGACAGTTTTGTTTTCAGCACCGTCTTCAGTTTTCCCTTGTATTTGTAATTATGAAAGAAAACTACGTTTAATAATTGAGTTTCATAACTGGGAGAACCATACCCAGTTAGAAAAAAATGTTGTAGAATGTCGAGTCAAACAGTGTGTAATGGGTCGCAGCCGATTATGAAGTAAACACAAATATTTACTTACTTAGCTTTATTTGAAACAGAGGAGAGGTTTAACAAAGTACTTATTAGCTATTTAACCTATTTGGTAATGCACTTGAAGACTTGTAGAAACACTCTGAATTGGAGTCTGTTATAGTTCAATATTTATATCAAAGAAATGCAATTAATAAACAATTATTATTCAATGAGATAGTTTCTAGAAAGGAATCTGACCGTTAATGTATTATTAATTTGAGGTTTCATCAAGTCATCAATTTGGAAAATTTCAAATATTTATCGTGGTTGCTTATCAAAGTACATTGAATATTTTTAGGTAACATTACACCTTCCCCCTAAGAAAAAGAAATGATTGAAAATCATTTCGACTTATTTACAGTAAGATTATAAGATTATACAACTAAAATTATAATTAAAATAAAATGATTTACAATTTTAAAATATACTTATTTTTAACAATAATTAAGTTTTTAATTTAGATAATCTAGCACTTCTTCGCAGTGGTGTTTCATTATTACAATTATTAGCTATCGGTGTTTTTTCCATTAAAGTTTGCATTTCAAGATTTTCAATTGGTGCTGTAGGAGCATTTGAATACATAATGTGAGAAATTGGTGAGTCTCTTTCTCTATTTCTATTTCTGACATTAAAGGTAATACAATTAGTTATACTGTTACAACAATCAGTATTTATATGACGATGTGCTTCTTTTCCATATTTGTATAATAGCCATAAATATCTGAAAAATCTATAAAGAGCATACAAAGTTAACACTTTTATAATTGTAAAAACATGAGGAAGAAAACTATTTCCTGTCATTTGATTAAGTATCGAGTTATGATTTTCATATTCTTGAGTAAGTTTTTCAATTTCATCTAATTTATGACTCGTTAATTTAATTGAATCATGATCTAATTTATAAGATTGCAACGGTATTAAATCTAGTTTTGTAAAATTAAACTTATTTGTCTTTATACAATCATTAATATCAAAAGTGGGAAAAATTCTTATATGTACTGAATTTTCATTATGAGTACTAAAAGTAGTTAATACAGAATTAGTAGTGAAAATCTTACAATTCTTGTTAGAATTCAGAATTCCTTTTTCTTCTAACATAATATCTCTAGGTTGCATCATTTCACATTTAACGGTAGCGACAATCGGCTTTGGTGCGACATATAACCATTGATTTAATTTATCTAATTTATAAAACAATTCATGAGTAAGTTTTGTAATTCTTATGTTACAGTTATTAGGATTCTTAACATTATTTAACAAAATTTCAGTTTCGCAACTAGGTCTAGAGTGAGTTGAATATATTGGTATTTTATTATAACAAATTCTTAAGTCATCAGATAATAATTTACATTGTGACAAATCTTTAAGTGTTACATAATACATTCTGTTTTCTGAAACTGACAAGTATTGACTATTTTCATCAGGTAATATAAAAGAATAAAGATCATCGTTTTTATGAATGGGTAAACTTATAAGTTTATATGCATCGAATGTTTCATTGAATATTAATGGAACTGAGATAACGAATATAAGTCTATTATTATATAAGAATACATTTAGTTTCAATACCGATTCTAATTTATAGATTTCATTTCTTGTAAGGTCGATTGGAAATTTGGTATTAGTCGGTAAGTAAGTAATAACCTTTTGAAGTTCACTTATTAACTTTGAGGGTGAAATTATACTTGGATGTAATGTTTCTGTTTTAGCAAACAAAATAGCATTAATAATTATAGAATATTCTTTATCTACTTCAGAAATAATTAAATTAAGTAATTCTAAATGCTCTTCCATACATTGTTGTCTTTGCAAAGAAGTAACAGTATCGACAGTTGCTTTTGTAAAATTTTCTAATCTTCTCAAATTTATATTAAATGTATTTAAGTTGCGTTCATAATTTGTAATCGAAGAATTGAAATTCATTATTGTACTTTGAACAACTTGAGTTTGTTGTTTTAAAATTTTAACAAATTCATTTTTGTCTTTATTAATTCTATCGAATGCTTTTTCGAAATGTTCGCCATCTTCAGCGTCTAAGGTACCAAAAACTGTTTTAAATAAGTAACCGAAGCCGTCGAACCAACCTCGTTTTGTTCTGTGATGATCATCTACGGTATAATAATTATATGAGGAATCCTTTTTATTCGGTGTATGACCAATCAAATCTTTCAATGATTCATCTTTTGATTTTAAAACAGGAATAAGTTTACTGATTATGTTTAAGGTAGTGTTACATACAGAGAAATTTGAAAACGTTTTGTCATTGCATAAAATTTTTGTGTCGCTGTATGTAACGTCAATAAGGTCTATTTTATTCTCTAGTTCTGTTATATCGATGTTTGTTATTAGTTTCCAAGTACTTTCAAAGAATTCAATTTTTCCTATTTGATCGTAATATAGTCCAGTATTTATTTTTAAAGGATATACTTGAATCAAGTTGCTATTAAAGTCACCATTTATTCTGAGGATTTGCAAAAGCAGGATCCAGACGATTGTCCAGGACATTCTGCAAGCAAATTATAATAGGATTTATTTTAGTATGCTAATTTTAATCTATTATTATGAACTAACTTCTTTTTGTTTTTAATTTTAATGGTAGAGTTACAATTAGAATTAATTTCGACTATTTCGTAAGGACCTTCATAATTACTTCTAAGTTTTTTACATTTGCCTTTAGAAGTGTTTTCATTCAACAAAAATACTTTATCTCCTACTTTAAACGATATACAATTATTTTTCTGATCATAATATTTTTTATTAATTTCTTTTGATTTCTGTATATTGTTTCTAGCTATTTCGTTACTTTTTTGTAATTTCATTTTTAGTTCACTAACATAATCATCGTAAGTGTATTTAAATTCAGGTGCAGCAGTGAGGCTAGATGGGATGTTTGGTTTAACACCAAAAACTAATTCAAATGGCATGAATTGAGTAGAAGTATGGATAGATGTGTTATAGGCAAACATTGCAAAATCTATCCATTTGTCCCAGTCTGTCTGTTTGTCATTAACGTAATGTTTCAAATACTCAGCTAACGTATGATGAGATCTCTCAAGAGCACCGTTAGTCTGTGGGTGATAAGCTGTACAATTAATTTGTTTTATTTTAAATAATTTTGAGACATTTTTTAATAGTGATGATGTAAAATCGGCACCTTGATCGGTAAGTATTGACTTAGGTATACCAAATTTACATATGAATTGTGTAACGAAAATGTTTGCAATTGTTAAAGCTTCATGATTTGGAATAGCATAAGCTTGTGAAAATTTAGTTAAATCATCTTGGAGTGTAAGAATAAATTTATTGCCGTTTTCTGACAAGGGTAAAGGTCCCACAATGTCTAATGCAATACGTTCAAAAGGTGTTGAAGATGTTGTAGTAAGTTCCATTGGAAGTTTATGTTTCTTTCGTACTAATTTATTTTTTTGACACGATTCACAAGTTTTAATAAATTTTTTAATATCAAGTTTCATATTATTCCACTTATATTTAGCTTTGACTCTTTTGTACGTTTTATGGAAACCGGAGTGTCCAGCTGTTGGATTTACATGACATTCTTCTAAGATTTGTTTAATTTCATCTTCTTTTGGTATAATTTTTTCATTTAGGAAAATAATGATTTTTATTTTAGTATCTTTGAAAATATATCTCAACATAGTTCGTAATTTAGACCAACTGAGTTTATCATATTGATCTCCTAGCTTGGGAATTTTTAAAGTACACTCTCCCCCATTAGTTTTGAGTAAGTGCTCCCGCACTTTCGTCATTGTGTCAAAGAAATCCCGATACTCTGCTCTATTCCAATAATATTGTTTGGTACAAAGGTAATAAATGAAATGATCATTATGCTTTTTAATGACAATATTACCAACATCAACATCTTGTGGTTTGATATCTTTAAAATGATCAAATTTGTTTTTAATTTCTTTGTGAAAATCTTCAGTACATTCAAGATCACATGAGATTGGAATACAAATGTTACTGTCTAACTTATCACATATATTTCCATTAATTTCTTCGATATTATTATAAATAATCAATTTGTGTTGGAAATCGTTCAAAAATTGTTGATATTGTGAACGATTAATTGTTTGTATTCGACTTAACGCATCGGCATTATTATTTAATCTACCTTCTTTATAAATAATTTCGTAATCATAATCTTCTAGTAAAAGTCTCCATCTGACTAAACGAGAACTTGGATCTTTTGCATTAAATAACCAAGTTAGAGGTTTATGATCTGTATAAATTTTAAATTTTCTTCCATAAAGATAGGGTCTAAAGTGTTTTATGCTCCAAACTATAGCCAATAGTTCTCTTTCCGTGGTTGAATAATTAGATTCAGCATGATTTAAGGTTCTACTCGCAAAAGCGATAGGAAGATCATTAGGTGGTGATCCTTGCGAAAGTACAGATCCTATTGCGTAAGCACTAGCGTCAGTAGTTAGTATAAAATCTTTTTCAAAATTGGGATATTGTAAAATTGGTTCGCTACTTAATGCATTTTTTAATTTTTCGAATGATTCTTGTTGGCTACTTGTCCAAACAAAATCAGTATCCTTTTTTAATAACATGGTCAAAGGACGTGATAATTTAGCAAAATCTTTTATAAATCTTCTATAATATCCAGCAAAGCCAAGAAATGCTTTAATGTCCTTTTGACACTTAGGGATAGGATAGTTAATTATAGCTTCAATTTTCTTTGGATCGGGCTTGATACCTTCATTAGTAATGAGATGGCCTAAATACATGACTTGTTTATGCATAAATTCACATTTATCGGGTTGAATTTTCAAATTATATTTATCTAAGCGTTAAAAAAACTTCAATCAGACGTTTATTATGTTCTTGAAGAGAATCTGCGTGAATCACGATATCATCTAAATAGACGAAACATCTATAATTTTGAATTCCAGCAAGTACGGTGTTCATTAATCTTTGGAACGTAGCTGGTGCATTTTTTAATCCGAAAGGCATTCTATTGTACTGATAATGTCCTGAAGGGACAGAGAATGCAGTTTTTTCAGCATCTTCAGGTGCCATTTTAATTTGATGGAAACCTGAAGTTAAATCGAGAGTTGTAAAGTATTTGGAATGACCTAATTGATCCAAAATGTCTGTTATATTAGGTAAAGGGTAACTATCTCCAATTGTTACCTCATTCAATTTTCTATAATCGATAACCAAACGCCATTTTCTTTCACCGGAAGCGTCGAGTTTTTTCGGAACGACCCATACGGGTGAATTCCAAGGAGATGTTGATGGTTCAATAATACCTTGTTCCAACATCTTTTTTATTTGTTTATCGACTTCTTCTTTATGAATTTGAGGATACCTATAAGTTTTAACATTAATTGGAGGGGTATTTGATTTGATTGGGATAGTATGTTTTAGAACATCAGTACTTGATAATTTATCACCTTCTAAATGAAATATATGATGATAATCCATGCAAATTTTTTCTAAAGATTCTTTTTCTTCCTTATTTAGATGTGAAGTGCGAAGATGGGATTTAATCCTTTCTAATCTTTCTGGAGATATTGATTCAGATTTTTGAGAAAAGTTTCTGACTTGAACAATATTATTAGAATTTTCATCATTTTCTAAACATTTTCTGAAATCTTCTGAGACATATTCAATTTCTATATTCAGATTATTAATTTCCATAACTTTATCGTTTGTATTCAAAATAGAAGTAATAACTTTTCCATTTGTAACTTTTACAAGACTGTCCGCGATAAAAACACCATTTTCAATTTCTTTTTTATTTATTATTCCTAGTTCGGAATTAAAATTTAAGACATCAAATTCAACGATTTGCTCACAACGCGGTTTTAAAATAGTTTTGTTTTTTATAATTCCTGGAATAGATTTATTTAAATTCTTTGAATGACAAATCTTGGAGGTCTGTATGTCATCTGAAAGTTTTTCATTAGAATCCACGAAGGGAATATAATCAAATAATTGTTTTAGACAAATATTAGAATCCTCAGTGGGATTATTAGAATCCTCAACGGGAATATTATTTTCAAATGGAGGTTTCAGCACCGTGAAATTCACTCCTTTAGAATGCTCAATGGGAATATAAGAATCTTCTATGGGAATATTGGAATATTCTTTTTCAATTAAATTCTTATCATTACAAGAATCAAATGGTATGTTTACTTTATAAGGATCATGTAATTCGTCAGCACGGGACCATAGGGTTTTACTATTTTCGGGAGGGGCATTAAGAGTTTCTATTAACTTTATTTCAATTTCATTTTCATCTAGTTTTAAAATATTTCTTTCGAAATCGAGAGAAGCGTTTAAATTTTTTAAGATATCGTTCCCTAAAATACCATCAAAATCTATTGGGAAATCCTTTGCAATAACGTGAAAAAGGCTTTCATATTTATAGTTATTAAGATAAAAATCAAGGTAGGTATAAGCGAGTGTCTTATTTAAATTTTTTGTATCAACTTTGTCAATACCTTTTAAATAAATTGGGTAATCTGTGTAACAAATGGTTTCATATTTTAATTTATCGACTTTAATTAGGGAAATTGTAGCACCAGTATCTAATAATAGTCTAACTGGTTCACAAGTTTGATTGAATTGAATGACTACATATGATGTAATAGCACTACAATTTACTGCATAGATCCGGCTTGAATCGGTCGGGTTTCCCTCTGCACAGCCGGCTGCGGAGGACCCTGCCTGTTTAAAGGCGATGGTCCAGCTTGCTGTGAGGAATTACCTCTAAAATGACTATTATTTTGACGAGAATTATAGTATTTGTTTTGATTATTTTGCTGTTGATTGTTTTGGTAATTAGTTCGGTTATAACGATTAGTGTTATAATTATTATTTGGGGTGTTATTATTGGAATTTCGATTTTTTAATTTAAAACATTTATCGATAGTATGGTTTGTTTTCTTGCAATATTTACAAAATTGATTTGACACGGTTTGAAATATTTTATTTTGATTGTAATTTGGTTTATGATTATTATGAAAACGTTGCATCTCAAATTTACTTTTTAATTGTTGCTCTTCATTTAGTGCAACAGCAACTGCGCTTTCTAAGGTGTCAGGCCTTTGGGACTTGACGAGAATCGTTAAATCTCTGTTTAACCCATTCAAAAAAACGCTAAGTGCTTCATTTTTAATTAAGTTTACACATGCCTCCCTACTTGTTTTATCTAAATTACTGTCTAATGAGTTAATAACCTTAATGTAACAACTTTCAACTCTGTTTGCAAAACTCATTACTGATTCCTTAATGTCTTGTTTGCACGCGTTTAATTCTAGTTGCCACTGCCCAATGGTCCTTTTTTCTGAATACGCATCCAAAAGATGTGCTTTTAAAGCGTCCCATGTAGGGAATTCTCTGTTTCTGACGACGGCTCTGGCATTGTCGGTAATCTTAGTCTCGATGAGTTTGAAAAGGATTTCTTTATATTGCGGATCAACCAAGCTCATTGCTTTGTCGCAATTGTCGAGAAATTCAAACAACTTATTTTTGTTTCCATCAAACTTTATGAGCATACGCTCTGCCATTTCTAGACTAATTGTCGGAGCCATTTTCTCGTCAAATAATGAAGCTAAGTTATACATAAAAAAGTAACTTATGTGCTTACTTGCGGCTGCTTGACCTTGAACTTGATGAGAGCACGATGTGGGGCTGCTGGTGAACTCCTCGTATACCTCCGGAGCAGGTAGGTAGTCCAAACAGCGTCTTCACCGTGGTTCTGGACTCGTTAAGCTTATTGCTTCTTTCAACGATCCGTCCCGACTGCGCCAAAAATGTAATGGGTCGCAGCCGATTATGAAGTAAACACAAATATTTACTTACTTAGCTTTATTTGAAACAGAGGAGAGGTTTAACAAAGTACTTATTAGCTATTTAACCTATTTGGTAATGCACTTGAAGACTTGTAGAAACACTCTGAATTGGAGTCTGTTATAGTTCAATATTTATATCAAAGAAATGCAATTAATAAACAATTATTATTCAATGAGATAGTTTCTAGAAAGGAATCTGACCGTTAATGTATTATTAATTTGAGGTTTCATCAAGTCATCAATTTGGAAAATTTCAAATATTTATCGTGGTTGCTTATCAAAGTACATTGAATATTTTTAGGTAACATTACAAGTGGACCACTTTCACCAATTTTTTTTTCCTTCAATTTTTGTGGCCAAGTTTCAAGGAACTATCAAAAAACGTAGTAAATCAGGGTTACCATTGGAGAATTCCTATTTTATAGAGATTATTATTGGAATGATTTGGATAGGGATACGCTTCCATCAGGAGATATCTAAGATCAAACAGTTATGAAAGAGCATAAGTACCGAGTTTTTCGCCAGTTGTAAGAGTCCGTATGTTAGGACCTTGATGAGACATGAAGGTTTTTATTTTCATTTATTTAAAATTGATAAAAATGCAATGATTTTTAACCGACTTCAAAAAAACGAAGGAGGTTCTCAATTAGTCTGAATCTTTTTTTATTTTATTTTTTTATGTATTTTCACCGATTACTCGAAGACGCGTAAACCGATTTCAATAATTATTTTTTTTTGATAGGGCAATTCGTACAATCATAGCCATTTGTATAAATCGCCCGACTTCGAATTGGTGTACCTACATTAAAATTATTTCACTCTTTGTAGTGGCATTTGAAGTCGTTTTTTTTTAAGAATTTTCCATTTTATAATAATGAAACATACTTTTACGTTTTATGAAATTTGCAATGAAAAGGCAGACGTTTAGATTTGTTGCTTTCACTTTGTAACGTGATCGAAACAGCATACAAAAAAATACAATAATCTGTCCGTCATACCCCAAAAGCATGGAGTGGGCTTCAAATTTAATTTTACGTATTCGCGTTTCACACATGCTTGATTTGAGTCCTCGTGTCGTTGATCCACGTTTATCGACTCTTCTGACGTCACATCTTGCAATACGACAGTGACGTTTGACATGACGTCACGAGTGACAGCAACCAGTGTCAATAATGCAATTTCATCAAACGGGTCCGTTTGTGGTTGAGTGCATTACCATTGCAGTGCGTAATAGGTAAGTAACGAGAGACAAATGTCACTTTTATTTTTTGTTGCGGTGGCGTCAGTCGTCACATTTTACAGTGACACAGTTTGCAATGACGCCACGAATGCTTATAAAGCTGCGGGTACTTAATTATATTATCCACATATAGTTTTTACACACAGCTTTTACAAAGTAGGCATTGTAGTGTCATCAGAAATCAGTAATTGTGGGACCCACTGAATCTGACGTGGGCAATGGGCGTATCACATAATATGAGGCAAAAGTTCTGCTTATCTCATCATACTTTGTTCTATAAAAAATCCATCATGTTTACGGGTTTATTTGGCTTGTGTAAAGACGGTATTGAGGGAGACAGCACGCTTCAGCCCGCGGCTAGAGGGTATACCCGAAACATCGGTTTACAAAGCAATTCGCTGTCACGCCGACGGGTAACTTTACAAAGACGTAAACCAAACTCCCGACAGATAATATAATAGTATATATTAAGAAAATGCGCTTTACCTTTTACCTTATTCGAATGTGAGGTTCGAGACAAAAATTTAAAGCGATTTAAATCTTTGGTTCGAGAGAATTAGTGTTGCCCAAAATCAATCTTGGTCTTGCAGTCTTGGTCTTGTTCTTGCATTTTTGCAAGACCAAGACCGCCTAATTTTAGCAAGACCAAGAACAAGACTGGCAGTGCAAGATTTGAGCAAGAACAAGACTAAGCCCGCGAGACTCTTGCGTCTTGCAGTTAACGTGAAATCGCACCCTCTGCCCGCGAAATTCAAATTTTATTTTGTTTTTCGCAATTATTTAACTTATCCAACTAAGTAGGCTTATGGAATTCATTTTGCGAAAATAAGAGTATTTTCTTCACAATCTATATATATAAAAGAAGAAACTGACTGACTCACTGACATATCAACGCACAGCCCAAACGGCTGGGTCTAGAGACTCCAAATTTGGCACACATGTTCCTTGTGAGGCCTAGGGGTGCACTAAGAAAGGATTTTTCAAAAGTCACCCTCTATGGGGGTGAAACGGGGGTCTGAAGTTTGGATTTTATCAAGTTAAAATATGTCTTCACGCCGCAACTACTGTACCGATTTGGCTAAAATTTGGAATGGAGGTATATTATATCTTGCATTACCATATAGGCTACTTTTCATCCCGAAAAAATTCATGGTTCCCGTGGGATAAGTTAAAAACCGAAATTCACGCGGAAAAAAAATCTCACGCCGCAAGTACGCAACCGATTTGGATGAAATTTGGAATGGAGATAGATTATATCCTGGATTAATAGATAGGGTACTTTTTATCCCGGAAAAATCCATGAGTTTTGCAGGAGAAGGGAAAAACAGATATTCACGCGGGAAAAATAATACTTCCCGCCGTAATTACTGAACTGATATGGCTGAAATAATGAATAAAGATAGATTATATATTGAATTAATACGAAGGCTACTTTTCATCGTGAAAAAATTCATGGTTCCCGTGGGATTAGTAAAAAACCGATATTCACGCGGAAAAAAAATCTTCATGCCGCAAGTGCACAACCGATTTGGCTGGAATTTGGAATGGAGATAGATTATATCCTGGGTTAATTAATAGGCTACTTTTCGTCCCGGAAAAATCCATGGTTTCCGCGGGAAAACTGAAAAATTAATGTTCACGCGCGAAAAATACTACTTTTTTTATACTATATAGGTTTACGCTTGACCACAATCTCACCTGATGGAAAGTGTCGATGTGGTCGAAGATGGAGCGCGCTTACCTAGAATTACGCTGTAATTACTGAACTGATATGCCTAAATTTCGAAAAGGAGATAGATTCTATTCTGGATTAATACATAGGCTACTTTTCATCCCGGAAAATTTCGTGGTTTATATGATAATAGTGAAAAACAGATATTCACGCGGGAAAAATACCACTTCACGCCGTAATTACCGAACTGATTTGGCTGAAATTTGGAACAGAGATAGATTATATCCTGGACTAATACGAAGGCTACTTTTATCCCGGAAAAGTCCATGGTTTCCGCGTGAAATCTGAAAAACTGATATTCACGCGCGACAAATACTACTTTACGCTGTAATTACTGACCTGATGTTACCGAAATTCGGAAAAGAGATAGATTTTATCCTAGATTAATACATTGGCTAATTTTTATCCCGGAAAATTTCATGGTTTCTATGATAATAGTGAAAAACAGAAATCCACGTGGGAAAAATATTCCTTCATGTTGCAATTACTGGACTGATGTGGCTGAAATTTGGAACAGAGATAGATTATATCCTGGACTAATACGAAGGCTACTTTTTATCCCGGGAAAAATCCATGGTTTCCGCGGAAAAACTGAAAAACAGATTTTCACGTGGGAAAAACACTACTTTACGCTGTAATTACTGAATTGATATGACTGAAATTCGGAAAGGAGATAGATTTTATCCTGGATTAATACAGAGGCTACTTTTTATCCCGAAAAAATTCCATAGTTTCTATGAAAATAGTGAAAATCAAATATTCATGCGGGAGAAAAACTCCTATTCCTCACCGCAACTATTGAAAATTGTTGGCTGAAAGTTGGAATGGAGATAGATTTCGTCCTTAATTAATATAAAAGCTACTCTTTACCCGTGACAAAAGGGAAAACTTAAATTTACGCGGGCGAAGCCGCGGGTATTTGCTAGTTTTATATAAAAATGTTTACTTGAAAGTGACCAATTTGTGAATTGTGAGTTACTCACGTCAAACTCGGTATCCGAACTACATCCATAAACTGGACGCTTTCAAGTAAAGATTTTTATATAAACCTGTGAAGATGAAATTGCTTTTTTCGCAAAAAGAATGCCATGAGCTTCGTTCATTGTACTAGTTAAATATAAGCGAAAAACAATATAAAATTGGAATTTCGCGGGCCGACCTCTGTTTTTTACACACTACAAGTAAGTACTTGACTGTGATCTCACCTGATGGTAAGTGACCTCAGTAAGTGACGATGTAGCCGAAGATGTTATCGTACTACCTTGGAAGAGGTAAGCAACCCCTAACGGCTTATAGCTCAGTAGGTTAGAGCATAGGCACGGATCGCAAAGGTCGTGGGTTCAAACCCCACCGGTGTCAATCGATTTTTTGAATTTGTCAACATTAAATCAATTTGGCTCTTTACTACAGGTAACTTTTAGACGACCTCCCTGGCGCAGTGGCGCGCGCTCAGATTAGAGAGGGAGGTCGCGGGTTCGATTCCCGCCACAGGCCACCTTAGAATTGTACTTATAATTTCTAATTTGGCTCAGGTCTAGTCTGGTGGGAGGCTTCGGCCGTGGCTAGTTACCACCAGCAAAGACGCACCGCACCGCCAACCGATTTAGCGTTCCGGCGCGATGCTGTGTAGAATCCGTTAGGGTTTGCTTACCCCGTCCACGTTAGTACCATTATATCTTCACCTGCATCGTCACTTACCATCAGGTGAGATCGCAGTCAAGTACTAACTTGTAGTGAGTAAAAAAAAGCTATGTTAATTCAAACTCAAAATGTATACTTACTCTGTTACATTGTTCTTTCAACTTAAGTACCGTTTAATAAATAGCAATAGGCTAATAGGTAATTGCGAGACTTGCGAGACTCTTGCTGCAAGACCAAGACCAAGACTGGGAGTGCAAGACCAAGACCAAGACCAAGACCAGATGTACTGGCGCAAGACCAAGACCAAGACTGGCTGAGTCTCGTCTTGTTCTTGCATTTGGGCAACACTAGAGAGAATGCGCTATATTCGTGCATTGGCAATTTATTTGTAGGGATGCAAAAAAGTATTTCCTCCCAATTAAATTTCTCCCCTCAAAACAGAGATACAGCCTTGTGACAGACGGATTGACGGCGTAGTCTTAGTAATTAGGGTCGCGTTTTTACCCTTTGGATACGGAACCCTAAAAAGAAACTTAGGTATTTTAAATTTACTTAACATAAAATATTATACATGTCGTACATAGTATCTCGATGTACATGTCTTAATATTATATCCAGTAAGATGAAAGTATCTAATCCTTTGAACTACAATATGACAGGTCATCGGGCACGGAGCGCGCGCCGCCGGCGGCCATGTTGGGTTTAAAGCGCGTCATCTGTCACGAGTGACGTCACGCGTCAGCGGTAACAACACAAAGGCGTCATCGCGGGCTTTATGACAGCTTTTAGGCAACTTGAAATGCTTTTGAGCTCTTGCTTTTGTATAATGGGACGTCCTTGTATTTGGTCTTCTCATGGTCTGTCGCTGCCTGAATTCATTTTTGATCGATTAGACGTTCTTTCCGATGTTGCCAGAGAGAAATAATATTAAAATGTTCCCCATACCGATTTCGGACATGGAGAATAACAAAGGTAGACGCATGGTAGACGGGAGTATAGTGCACAATTTGTGTGTGTGTGCACATAAACACAGATGCATTCTGTGTTCTCAATCTCATAATGATTGAACGGCGGATCCATCTAACTAGAAAGAGATCAGGCGCAGGACCAGTGGATTAAAGTGCTTTCCGAGGAAGGATATATGCTAACTTCCAAGTCGAGCGAGACGTGTATCACCTGTCAGTGTCATCCCAGGATATCACATTGCAATGCCATGCGGTAGACTGCGGTTGTCATCCTGAGTCATATGGAGCGTTATATCCCTATGCAGGTATCTCTACGTTCGTCGTTGGAATCAGTCAATCACTCATTCTACAACTATGCCACAACTATATGGAACGAATTTAAAAAAAAAATACCTGCTTGGTGCAGGGGACGCGCGCTCGGATTCCAGTGGGAGGTCGCGGGTTCGATTCCCGCCACGGGCCACTTTTGAATTTTATAATTTCTAAATTGGCTCAGGTCTAATCTGGTGGGAGGCTTCAGCAAAGACCACCCTACCAGCAAAGACGTGCCGCCAAGCGATTTAGCGTTCCGGACTCCTGTGCGATGCTGTGCAGAAACCGTTGGAGTGACTTTACTTACCCCTTCCAAGTTAGTACGTTAACATCTTCGGCTGTATCATCACTTACCATCAGGTGAGATCGCAGTCAAGTACTAACTTGTATAGCGTAAAAAAAATGTATGAGACGGACAGTTGTCGATAGGTCACGTGTTCAATTGGTCGATCCGATATGTCATTAAAAAGTAATTCCCTTATAATATGACTAAGGGCTCTTAGGCCCCATTCCAAATGAGTTTTTTTTTGTAACTGGTCAGAGAGAAACGGAATAAAGAAATTACATAAGGAGTACGGGTATTTGTCATTGTTAGTAATTAATAGTTGATTGAAATGAGGTCATATAAGTGATTAATTAATCACCAATTCCATTGTTTGTGACTTGTGGTCACGTTAAGAGCTGTAACAATCGGAATCTAGTAATGTACCTATTTAGTATGTTCCAATTCGATCCACATTACATAAATTGTATTTGAATACAATAGTTAAACTGAAGAATCTACGATGCAGCAATATAGCACCTAGAAATGTGATGCCTTATTACTGTGTGTGTGGTGTTCTATGATACGCCGAGTTTCTTTCTTGACAATTTGGAATTCACGCGGGCGAAGCCTCTTGTATCTGCTAGAAGAGATAATAATTATTCATCTTGGTTAGTTGACGACCTAAGTAGTAGAAAGAGAACTTGACATAACTTATTCTTAAATGTACCCAATGGTTGATTTTTACACATTTACCATAACATATCATCATAAATAATGTTGAACGATTCCTGAAACTTTTCGTTCATACGTGTAACTCCACCAAACGCAATAAGGCTTTCAAATCCCTCTCTAAAATATTGTAACTTCACATAGGTGTAGGTACATTCAAATGTCTGGTTTCAATACGACGTTTGTGACGTTGTAAGGGGTAATCTCTGGATCTACTGAACCGATTTTCAAAATTCTTTCACCAGTAGAAAGCTACGTTATTGAGTTCATATGTTATAATAATTTCCAAAATTAATTACGCATCTTTACTTGAACTTGAATAATGTAATCCAAGTTGTAAAAAAATTGCTTTCAGCGCGTGCGCTGCGGAAACTTTTGTAGATAGAACAAAACAATGTTCTACAATATTATAGAACGTATCAAAATCTGTGAAATAGTTCGCGATAGCAAATGCCTATCTCCTACGGGTAACTCACAATAACTGCTTTTACTGTTAAAATTTTGGATTAAAAATAAATAATTTTTCGAAGCTTATTTAGTCCATATGGTTTAATTTTATATCGTTGTAAATATGTGTTTCCGAACGAAAATTCAATGTAGAATATTTGTGCCCTTTTATTCTATACAGTTTTAACAAATATCTTCAAAGATATTAGCAAAAAAATTTGATCGTCACTAGTTCCGTTAAGCTTTGGTGATGCATTAACCTTACCTTATGAACCATTACAATACTCTTGGAAAATGTTTGTCACCGGCGCTACTGTTCGACTTTGAGTTATTAGGTAACCAAGTGAAACGGACCAACGACGAGGTATTTTGGCTGTCCATTAGTCTCTCTAATAAAACTTGAAACCCTCATACAATGCAGTCACTGCTGAGTGCTGACGTGACTCGGCCTGACACACGGTCAGCATGACGACCCTTGTGAGTATACATGTTGTTATTTTTAGTATTTAAGCCACCTTTTTCCTTAATAGGTATTTGTTTTAAGTTTAATTAACTGACCCAACAAACGTTTTAGATAGTGACCTCTGTGGGCTGATTCTTTTTGCACAAGTTACCAACCTAGGTTGGAATGGTTTCATGTCCATATAAGGAAGGAATAATATAATTTTTGCCACCGTTTTTAGGATTCCGTACCTCAAAAGAAAACGAAACCCTTATAAGATCACTTTGTTGTCCGTCTGTCTGTCAGTCACCACTGAAAATCAATGAAAATGAAATTGAAAATAGTTTTTTATTTTTATTTAAAAAGGGGGGACACCGTTACGCCGATATTTCAAAATGAGATAACAATATTGAGTGGTGTATCATATGAAAGACGTTACTTGTGTATTCTAAAACTGATTTTATGCACGATAGTTTAGATTTATTGGGCAAACTGTCGAAAGAAATACCGTTCCGAAGCAATCCGAAGTTCTTATCTCCGAAATTTACGAATCGACAACTGACAAACTATAAAAAATTGAACGATACACAATCAGCCCACTGATCTTAGTCGGTCCAGACGGTTAACATTCGATTGTCAAGGCAGGACAATGTCGGTCGGGCCGTAGGCTAATGGGTGTACAATACTAATGTAATTTTCATATGTCGTCATTTTACATTTAGCAGTTAGCACATACCTACTGAATTATTGTGTTTTTCCAGATTACGTTGTTCAGCGTAGCTTTGCTGGCGGCGGTGGCGACCTCATCGTTGGTTGATCTACAAGAGAGTACGCCACATAGAGATATCGACGGGATAAGATCGGTAGTGCCATCGCCGGACGAAGCGCTCGAGCGCCAGCAGAGGGCATCGAGATCTCCTCGCCGCCCGGGCCGCCCAATCCGCCCAATCCGCCCAATCCGCCCAATCCGCCCTCACCACCGCGGGCGACGATCTGAACAACCGAACATTTCAGGTTAGATTTAATAATAGAATAGAATAGTATGTTTCATTACAAGTGCGGAAAGGCTGTTATTGCAAAGAGTTCCGACAAATGTCTACCCGAGCCGAGGCGCAGCCGAAAGCGAGGGTTGACAGTCGGAACAAGTTGCAATGATGGTTCCGCACGTGTACTGAACGATTATTTTTAATACAGTTGCGAAAAAATGAAGCAATTTAATAAAATAATAAATAAACAATAAACTCAACTAACTTAACATTTTCTGAAAAACTATTTGCTTTTTTCTCTTCTCTCCACGCAATAAATTCGTCGTATGTAGATATGTAGCGACTTTTTGACTTTTCCGGTAAAATGTTCTCCGAAGCATTTTGTGCAACAAACAACTAAACTCGCAAAGAAAATTTCTGAAAAATGGCGTCAACCGTAGAATATAAGCAGTTTTTTTTTCTTCATCCATTCTGGTGATTTAAAAAAAATAAAAAAAAAATTTGGTCATAGACTAAATAATATTCTGGTACGCAAAGGGAACTATGCCCATACAGCCAAGTCTTCAGTAGAATTTTTTTTATTGATATGAAATGAAAATGAAATTTAATGAGATGAAATGAAACCTAACCAAACTCATTCAATCAAATCTGATATTGAAACAAATTAGTAGCTTCTTTTTAGAAATATACGTATTTGCATGAATCATAAAAACTTCTATGAATTTTTTTAGTAAAAACTTCATGGTTGGTTTTTCTTTTTAATAGACATTATTTTGACAGTTGGGAAAGATAACGCACGAGTTCGGGAAAGGTAAAAAAAAGCACGAGTATGTAATAGCCCACATCCCGAACGCTATACGTCCCTGCAATACGCCACTTTTTGAGCAACTGTATTAAAAAATACTTTTCAACACACTTGCTCATAAAGTGGCTCTAATTTCACCGCAATTAGGCACATAATGACACCTATAATAATCGGAAACTGTGACTTTTTCATTACTATTATTCACTAGTGAGCTAGACAGTTTCTTTAATTTTATCTACTAAATAAAATTATTTAAAAAAAAAAAAATTCAACTTTTTACCTCGTCGTATGCTGTACGAGCAGAATTTCTCCGCAAAAACAACGGCTTCATTCATAGATTTATAATTACACTGATAGAATAAGCATCTGCTTATTCTATCAGTGTAATTATCTGCATATTATAAATCTCTTACCTCTGATCTGTTTTAGAATATTCAAGTAATGCCCTTTCATATAATAATACCCCTCATATATTTGTCCGCAATCATTTCGCGTTTGGCTGAACCGATTTTGATGCGGTTTTCAGAAAAGTATTTGGTACATTCTGGAGAAGGTTTTCAACTTCAAAATTTATTTTATTTACTTATTTAATTCCAGCACTCGAAATGCAAGTGACGAAGGGCGAGTACGTGTGCGGCGACCGGATCTGCAAGCTGACGCCAGGGGAAGTCCCCAAAATCTGTCCCCATGGCATGTGCCAATACCCCATCATACCGCCTGCACCGCGTCCATAATATGATATTTTTTAACCATCTCGTCTAATTTCAAAATTAGCGCCCCTGCACTACGAACATAATTTTTTCAACGTCTGAGCACGTAGAGGTGCGTTCATTTTATAGATTAGACTATATTTTTTTATTGATTACACAACTCTACAAAAATGTTTTTTGTCCTAAAATTTATTTTATACTTCCTATTCCTATTCATTACGCTCCAAACGATAAATACCCATACTTTTCAAAAGTTTGTAACTTGTAAACTTGTAAAAATGTTTATTCAAAAAGAAAACGAATAATCTCGGACAAAAATATAGTTGTTGTTGATTGATTTTGAAAATTTATATTTCCGCGCATTGTTTAAGTCCTATACAAGCCTTGGCCACAACTAGGCATTGATGGACTTACGTCGTGTGAGTCGGCTCTGCCTCGGCTCACATTTACATGTTCGTCCATCAGTAATCCTGTAGTAATGTTCCTGCAGTGTACTATTATATCGAAGCTCCAGTGAGGTCTAGAGACACACGACTGACAGACACAGAGGGAAGAATTCAAAGCTCATGCAGTCCAGATAAAAAGTATCGTACGGAATCCTTCTACAGGTCCGCAGCGCTAGTACAAGATATAATAATGCTAGAATTCGATATACATTTCCGGCTACTCCCGGCATATTGATTGTATTGTACCTGTGGCGAAACTACGGTTGCCAAATTGCAAAAACTAAGTATAATTGCTGGGCTGACCAGCCTGTTTTGCTGAACATTTGAGTGAATGAAGAAAACCCTATTTTAATAATGAAAGATTTTAGTTTTATGAAATTTGCAATGAAAAGGCAGACGTTTAGATTTGTTGGTTTTACTTTGCAAGCAATTACAATTGCAGTGCGTAAGTATCCAGTAAGAAGAAAGTATCTAATCCTTTGAACTACAATATGACAGGTCATCTATGATCTATGAAGGATATATGCTAACTTCCAAGTCAAAAAAATGACATTCCAGTGGGAGGTCGCGGGTTCGACCAGCTTCGCGAAGTTATAAAATTCCAAAGTGGTCCACTTTGGAATTTTATAATTTCTAAATTGGCTCAGGTCTGGTCTGGTGGAAGGCTTCGGCCGTGGCTAGTTACCACCCTACCAGTAATAACGTGCCACCAAGCGATTTTGCGTTCCGGTGCGATGCTGTGTAGAAACCGTTGGGGTGACTTTACTTACCCCTTCCAAGTTAGTACGTTAACATCTTCGGATGTATCATCACTTATCATCAGGTGAGATCGCAGTCAAGTACTAACTTGTATAGTGTAAAAAAAATGTATGAGACGGACAGATGTCGATAGGTCACGTGTTCAATTGGTCCGATATGTCAGTAATAAGTAATTCCCATATAATATGACTAAGGGCTCTTAGGCCCCATTCCAAATGAGTTTTTTTTTTGTGACTGTTCAGAGAGAAACGGAATAAAGAAATTACATACCTAAGTAGTACGGGTATTTGTCATTGTTAGTAATTAATAGTTGATTGAAATGAGGTCATATAAGTGATTAATTAATCACCAATTCCATTATTTGTGACTTGTGGTCACGTAAAGAGCTGTAACAATCGGAATCTAGTAATGTACCTATTTAGTATGTTCCAATTCGATCCACATTACATAAATTGTATTTGAATACAATAGTTAAACTGAAGAATCTACGATGCAGCAATATAGCACCTAGCAATGTGATGCCTTATTACTATGGTGTTCTATGATACGCCGAGTTTCTTTCTTGACAATTTGGAATTCACGCGGGCGAAGCCTCTTGTATCTGCTAGAAGAGAAAATAAATATTCATCTTGGTTAGTTGACGACCTAGAAGGAAGAGAACTTGACATAACTTATTCTTAAATGTACCCAATGGTTGATTTTTACACATTTACCATAACATATCATCATAAATAATGTTGAACGATTCCTGAAACTTTTCGTTCATACGTGTAACTCCACCAAACGCAATAAGGCTTTCAAATCCCTCTCTAAAATATTGTAACTTCACATAGGTGTAGGTACATTCAAATGTCTGGTTTCAATACGACGTTTGTGACGTTGTAAGGGGTAATCTCTGGATCTACTGAACCGATTTTCAAAATTCTTTCACCAGTAGAAAGCTACGTTATTGAGTTCATATGTTATAATAATTTCCAAAATTAATTACGCATCTTTACTTGAACTTGAATAATGTAATCCAAGTTGTAAAAAAATTGCGGAAACTTTTGTAGATAGAACAAAACAATGTTCTACAATATTAAAGAACGTATCAAAATCTGTGAAATAGTTCGCGATAGCAAATGCCTATCTCCTACGGGTAACTCACAATAACTGCTTTTACTGTTAAAATTTTGGATTAAAAATAAATAATTTTTCGAAGCTATAATAAGCTATTTAGTCCATATGGTTTAATTTTATATCGTTGTAAATATGTGTTTCCGAATGAAAATTCAATGTAGAATATTTGTGCCCTTTTATTCTATACAGTTTTAACAAATATCTTCAAAGATATTAGCAAAAAAATTTGATCGTCACTAGTTCCGTTAAGCTTTGGTGATGCATTAACCTTACCTTATGAACCACTAGCAGTGCCCGCGGACTCCGTTCCGCGTTAAAAATATTTTTGTCCCGGCCCGTTTGTCCCGCATAAGGCCCGGTTTCCACAAAAGCGGAGTGGAGTGAATAACTAACCAGATTTCATCATTTCAATATCACCTCTCCCCTCAGTTTCGGAGATGTTAAAATGACGAAATGTGTTTGGTTACTCAAATACAGCTCCGCTCCGCTCCGCTTCGCTTTGGTGGAAACCGGGCCTTATACGTGCTTATAGCCACAGCCACGGAACACCTAATAGTATGCCACAGCTCACAGCGCTGGACGCGAGCGAGGCATTAGCAAAGATACTGCGGAGTGCGGACTGCCGACAGCCTCCTATCGCCATGCAACGGCCGGGGCGGCGCGTTTTTATTTTGCTAATATCTTTGAAGATATTTGTTTAAAGTGTATAGCGTGAAAGGCACAAATATTGTACATTAAATTTCCGTTCTGAAAAACATATTTACAAAGATATAAATTAATACCATATGGGCTAAATAAGCGTTACAAAATTTATTTATTTTTAATCCACAATTTTAACAGTAAAAGCAGTTATTGTGAGTTACCCGTAAGAGATAGGCATATGCTCTCGCGGACTTTTTTACAGATTTTGATACGTTCTTTAATATTGTAGAACATTCTTTTGTTCTATCCTCAATGGTTTCCGCAGCGCACGCGATGAAAGCAATTTTTTTTACGACTTGTATTACATCATTCAAGTTTAAGTAAAGATGCATAATTAATTTTGGAAATTATTATAGCCTATGACACTCCACAATAACGTAGCTTTCTATTAGTGAAAGAATTTTGAAAATCGGTTCAGTAGATCCAGAGATTACCCCTTACAACGTCACAAACTCACAAACTCACAAACATCGTTACGCTACCTCTTTATAATATTAGTATAGATTACAATACTCTCGGAAAATGTTTGTCACCGGCGCTACTGTTCGACTGTGAGTTATTAGGTAACCAAGTGAAACGGACCAACGTCGAGGTATTTTGGCTGTCCATTAGTCTCTCTAATAAAACTTGAAACCCTCATACAATGCAGTCACTGCTGACGTGACTAGGCCGGACAGACGGTCAGCATGACGACCCTTGTGAGTATACATGTTGTTATTTTTAGTATTTAAGCCACCTTTTTCCTGAATAGGTATTTGTTTTAAGTTTAATTAACTGACCCAACAAACGTTTTAGATAGTGACCTCTGTGGGCTGATTCTTTTTGCACAAGTTACCAACCTAGGTTGGTATGGTTTCATGTCCACATAAGGAAGGAGTAATAGGATTTTTGCCACCGTTTTTTGGGGTCCGTACCTCAAAAGAAAACGGAACCCCTTTAAGATCACTTTGTTGTCCGTCTGTCTGTCAGTCACCACTGAAAATCAATGAAAATGAAATTGAAAATAGTTTTTTATTTTTATTTAAAAAGGGGGGAAACCGTTACGCCGAAATTTCAAAATGAGATAACAATATTGAGTGGTGTATCATTTGAAAGAGCGTTACTTGTGTATTCTTAAACCGATTTTATGCCCGATAGTTTTTGATTTATTGGGCAAACTGTAGAAAGGAATACCGTTCCGAAGCAATCGGAAGTTCTTATCTCCGAAATTTACGAATCGACAACTGACAAACTATAAAAAAATTGAGCGATACAGAATCAGCCCATTGATCTTAGTTGGTCCAGACGGTTAACATTCGATTGTCAATTGATTTTTAATGTCACGAGTTTACAATAACCTACACACCCGTGTATCACACGACGTTTTTCAATACAGTTGTGAGAATTAGTAAAGAACAGATCAAAGAATAATATGTTTTCTCATGATTTTGGGGGCCATATTCCATCTTGTGCAGTTATTTCATTAGATATCAATATCACTGTCGCTATCGAAGTCGAAGTCGAAATCGAAGTTGAGGTCGAAATCGAATTCGAGAAAGATAAAAAAAAACTGAAAAAGATATATAAAAGATAAAATAAAAAAGATAAAAAGATTAAAAAAAATGAAAAACATAAAAAAGATAAACAAAGATATGAAGGATAAAATAAAAAAAAATAAAAAAGATGAAAAAACTGAAAAAGATAAAAAAAATATGAAAGATAAAATAATAAAGATAAAAAAGATACTAAAGATAAAATAAAAAAGATAAAAAAAGATAAAATAAAAAGATAAAAGAAAACGTAAACTAAAAACTCCTTGCTATCAAACTTTTTATATAGTATATAAAATGATGATCGAGCTTGTAAAAGTAAGTTACGACCACGAAAAAGAAAGATGCCTGTGCGTAAGATTTAACTTTCGAATACTTGTGACAGCCTCTGAAAGTGCGCCATACCATACAACTGTATTGAAAAATAAATAAATAAATAAATAATTTTCATATGTCGTCATTTTACATTTAGCACATACCTACTGAATTATTTTGTTTTTTTCCAGATTACGTTGTTCACCGTAGCTTTGCTGGCGGCGGTGGCGACCTCATCGTTGGTGGATCTACAAGAGGGTACGCCACATAGAGATATCGACGGGATAAGATCAGTAGTGCCATCACCGGACGAAGCGCTCGAGCGCCAGCAGAGGGCATCGAGATCTCCTCGCCGCCCGGGCCGCCCAATCCGCCCAATCCGCCCAATCCGCCCTCACCACCGCGGGCGAAGGTCACCGTCGCCGACAGTCCGCCACCGCCTACACGACCCTTTCCATCACCGCGGGCGACGATCTGAACAACCGAACATTTCAGGTTACAATTTAATAGAATAATATAAAATACTATTATTTCATGTAAGCCTACTCGTAGCATACAGAGGCTCTTATGACAAGTCATTTTACACTGTCTCTTTAGGCCCACTTGCGTCGGCCTGGGTTAGTGTGTTAAGCCTGGTTAGGCCTGGGCTAACTCTGAGTTAACACACTAACCCAGGCCGACGCAAGGGGGCCTGAGAGAGGTTGAATGTAGGGTTAAAACACCGTTAAAAATCGCGCAAGTGGACCTAAATTGGTGATAACTATTGCACGCCCTGCTACTGAGAAGAAGCCCACAAAAAAGTCAGCCGGGTATACTTTTATGTTATCACCATTTAACAATAAATTAAATAGGCAAGTAACAGAGCAATTCATTATCACTCCCAAGGGTTTGTGTCGCTAATATAATTTTTATAGTATGCCTTATTAACAATTGTAAAGTTTCTCTTTAAATAGCTGGTTAGGTCTGAAAAGACGATTTTAGACAGTTTTTTCGCGCTCCTATATAAAGTATACAAAAACATAGTTCGTCGTTCATTATGACTCTTACGTCGCGATAATATTATTCGTATGAGTATACAATTATTAATTATTGTTATGTTATTCCAGATCTCGAAATGCAAGTGACGAAAGGTGAGTACGTATGCGGTGACCGGATCTGCCAGATGACGCCAGAGGATGTCCCCAAAGACTGTCCCCCTGGAATGTGCCAACACCCCATGTTGTCGCCTGCACGACGTCCATAATAACTATGATAGTTTTTAATCATCTCGTCTCATTCAAAAAAAAAAAAAAAATTAGGGCCCCTGCACTACATTATTTTTTCAACGTCTGAGCGTAAGCACGTGGAGGAGCATTCATTTTTAGATTAGACTATATTTTGCTATTGATTACTCAACTCTACAAAATAATTTCTTTGTCCTAAATTTTTTTTATACTACCTACATATTCCTATTCATTAAATATCCATATTCCTTCAAAAGTTTGTAACTTGTAAAAATGTTTATTCAAAAAGAAAACTAATAAACTCGGACAAAAATATAGTTGTTGTTAATTGATTTTGAAAATTTATATTTCCGCGCATTGTTTAAGTCCTATACAAGCCTTGGCCACAACTAGGCATTGATGGACTTACGTCGTGTGAGTCGGCTCTGCCTCGGCTCACATTTACACGTCGTCCATCAGTAATCCTGTAGTAATGTTCCTGCAGTAATGTACTATATTGAAGCTCCAGTGCAGGTCTAGAGACACACGACTGACAGAGACAGAGTGAGGAATTCAAAGCTCATGCAGTCCAGATAAAAAGTACCGTACGGAATCCTTCTACAGGTCTGCAGAGCTAGTACAAGATACAATAATGCTAAGAATTCGATATACATTTTCGGCTACTCCCGGCATATTGATTGTATTGTACCTGTGGCGAAACTACGGTTGCCAGATCGCCAAAACTATAATAGCTAACTAACCAGCCAGTAACACCGGACATTTGGGTAAAAACAGACATCCTATATTATTGACGATTTTGTATATCTGTACTATACCTACTAATAGAAACGACAAAAAATTGTGCATGTAAAATCAAGCTTTTTTTGTCATTACGTATACCTACCATACATTTTGTTGGTTTCCAAAATAATATATAAAGCAAGTCAAAAGCCGAACAAACCGGACACAGTTTTAGCCGGACACGCATGACGCAATCAAAAAACTTAACTATATCCGGCTTTATCCGGACGCCTGGCAAAGCGAAATCGAGATTCGAACAACTTGAACTAATCAACAACTTGTACTAATTTCACTGGTTTATCGTGGCACCCTGAGCTTACGAGTGAGTGTAAATTTCAATGTACTCTGTGGTGATAATATGAGTAATGACTTGCGGAGGACGGCAGAGGGACTAATAGACGAGTAGGTACAGCTGATACTAGCCAGTAGCCAGTCGAAACTCAAGAGCGATCGCAGTTGGGTGTGCAAAAGTGGACCAAAACATGAGATTCATTGTGAGTAAACACGCGCATCTATTTTTATGTTTTAACTCTACAACCTACCTATAAGAAAAATTCGTCAAAATATCTGCTTTTTTACTTATTAGGTAAGTATTTATTAATAAACCGGCTGAGCAAGGTTCTGCGTTGTGTGCTTTGTAGCGATTTTAAATAATATTTTTTAATAATTTTATGGTAAATAAATTATGAAAACCTTAGCGAATTTTTAGCATATGCACGCGGAAGCTTCAGGCTAACAAAAATGAAATTAGTCTACCTATCTAACGAACGAAATTTAGAAAATGAATGATGACAATATTATTGTCTGTGGACTATTGGGTAGTCACATGATTTTAGCGCAGATATAATATTATATCGTCAATTTTCTTTAATCGTGTTCTAACTTCTATTTTGAGATTCTTGGCCGAGAAAACTAAGTCTGCCGAACCATCTTAGAAATCATAAAATTCCAAAGTCGCCTGTGCACATCCGATCGCATTGCTGTAGGAGGTCGTCAATCCAATCTTATAATAATCAGTTTTCTTATTTTTAACTTTCCTATAAAACTTTATTACTGATCAGTCTGATCTGAGTTCCAACTTACTCAACTCAAAAAATATCTAACATAAGAAAATAAGGTAGAATCACAGCAGAATTGAATATTATTATTTGTTTAGGTTTACAATATTTCCTATAGCGCCTTACATATTTTGCATTGACTATTGAGGAAGGACACTCAGTAGGAAATTACTAATAACATTAATTACTCACTCAGGTCATAGTTAGGATTCGAATTCTGAGTAATCTTACAAAGCACCACAGTACTTAGTGAGTCATTCATTTAAAACAAAGCGCTAAGTATGTTAGTACAGATGCCGAGCTGGGCCCTGGGGCTACTCGACGACTAATATAAGCAGAATTCCTAATGTCTAAAATTAGTCATGTGTAATTAGTAAGTTAGTAATGTGTAAAATTAGTCTTATAAATTATTAGTCAAAACTGGCCAAGTGCGAGTGAGGCGAAGGTTCCATACCTACCGCAAAAGAAGTAAAACGAACCGCAGAGCTATAGTTTGTAGATGTATAAAATCAGAAAAAGTAAGTGTTTTAATTGTAGGTAAACAGCTATACTATACCTACATGAACCCTCATGATCATGATCATTTAATTCAATTTCAATTTATCATCATTACCTATGATCAATATTTTTCAACAAGTAAACTTCGGAGATGAAGGGGAAATGTATTTTTTTCGTCATTTCGCCCCGGAGATTAAAAGCTCTTATGGACTAAAATAACTGGAATGCACACAACGCACTTTCATAAGATAATAATTAGTTAGTAGTATTATAGTACGTATCTACTTAGTTAAGGGAAATTATGTGTTGATAAAAGGTGATGTATGTGTTTCCAGATCACTTTCATCACCGTTGCGCTGGTGTGGCTGATGGTGAGCTCATCACCGGTCGATCACCAGCGCAAGTCTGCGCCCGCGCCGCATCAGCGCAGGTTACCGCGTCCGCATATCAAGGATAGCGACAGACCTGTCCCAAAAGGTGCTTTTCCTTTTGGCCGTTATCTGTTTTTCTTTAATATATCTAATGTACCTACTTACATCTCAATTTTTGAAGTGAGAACTACTTTAGGCGCGTCGGACATTTTTGGGATGGGAAGTGTCTACTGTTTGGTATTCTCCTTGGGGACAAATCGATATGGGGGCACGGGCCTCGAGGCATATCTCCTTAGTCCTTACCCAATACCGGGGCGTTGTGTCGCGGGTTGCTTCCCCGTCATAGAGTAGTATGTTCCCCGTTGTTGTTGGCTCGTCGGTGTGGGACATAGAGTAAAGTAATATGGTGTGGGAAAAGTCATAGCAACTCTGTTACCATTACGTCTCAAAAGATGGCGCTATTGTAAATGTTTTGTTCTGTCGGATCTAGAGTGTGTTGTTCTACGAGGAAGGAAATACCCAGCCGAAAAGACTCACTACCTTGTGTCCATTACTTCTTAGTCATAGGTTCAGTTCATAAAAGTGGGTCTACGCTAGACGAACCGAGCACGAGCGAAGCACAAGCGGAGCCGTTTTCGGCTTCGTCGTTGTAAAACGTTCGAGGCTTGAAAGTCAGTCCACACTAGACGAATTGTGTTCGGCTCGTGCTCGATTCGCCTAGCATAGACCCACCTTATGAAAATAAATTTTTCTGATCCGGTGGCCAAAACTGGAACTAATATCCCGGCAGTACTTGGATGATACCAGTAAAAGATAGTTAATTCGACATATACAGTTACACTCTACCGGGTCAGATAAGTTCGTACCATAACTACAATGATAACTGTGTGATTCTTCTACAAGCAAGAGTCTCCTATTTTCTGGACAACTTGTGTAAAGACTGATTATAATTTGTTGTGAACTGATTCCAGGACCTCCGGCATTCTCTCCACTCGAGCTCAAGGTGACGAAGGGTACTTACGTCTGCGGAGACAAGATCTGCAGTCTGACTCCAGGGGAAGTCCCCAAAAACTGTCCACAAGGATTGTGCCAGTACCCTCTTGGACTTATGGACCACCTGGGCCATGCCGCGAAACAGAACTGAAAATGTACTGATCATCTACTATACTATTAATAACTAAAGTGCCACTACAAAATAAGTTTATCAGGTTAAACCCTTTGAGCCTAAGTATACTCGTACTAAGCAAGCGTGGAGAAAGGACGGATGAAGTCGCAATTTTGTACAAAAAATAGAGAATGTTTAGGGTTTCATTCCAAACTCATAACACCAATTCTACCATTTTGGTATGGAACCCCTAAAATTATCTGACCTTACACTTCGCTGTCATAATTATAACTGCTACATAGAAACTGTTCATTAAACCGTCGAAACCGCGAATCTCGCGGTCATTTAAGTGACTCTACATCAGAACTATTGAAATAAAACCGCAGTTAACAGACAACAGTTGAACTTTATTCGCCATCAACCTTCTTCCCCCTGCTTTTCTCCCACGCTTTCTGCGAGCTCTTGAAAGTGGGCACGTCCAGCTTGATGGCTATCAACCGTCCATAGGCGGTGCTGTTGAGAAGATTGCTCTTCTCCGATATTTCTGTCATTATCTTCACCTTCTGCTCCAACGACGCCGCCTCAAAGATCTGCTCGAGAGCCCGCGACCCGTATTGGGACAGAGCCAGCTTCTGGTAGAAACCCTGTTGATAATAATGTGACTGTTATAGTCAAGATGGTTTTGAAAGTCATTAATATGGTGAATCCTAAATCGTGACACTAAATTCTACTCGTATTGTGGACTCCTTTTTACAAACTTTTGGGGTCATCTATTTGAGATTATATTTTGCTTCTTTTAGTAAAATTAAAGATTTCTCAAGTTAACAACTCAATGACAGCGATTTTGGAGCAAAATCAAGAAGGTATATAGGTCACCTAATCCAATATTGTAAAAAAAGGAGACACAAAAGGATATTTTTGCAAGAACTATAGATTGTCTTCAGGTTTTTGCGACTACCTTCAGTTTCCACACGAGCTTGTCCCTCGCCTTGACGCCGACGAACTGTCCCTTGCAGAGCGCGTCCGCCACGTGGCAGCCCTTCCCGTCGCTGAAGATGTGCACCAGCTCCAGCAGACTCGACACCACGCGAGCCGGTCGCTGCAATGTGCTACTAGTCAGTTTTATGCGACTACCTTCAGTTTCCACACGAGCTTGTCCCTCGCCTTGACGCCGACGAACTGTCCCTTGCAGAGCGCGTCCGCCACGTGGCAGCCCTTCCCGTCGCTGAAGATGTGCACCAGCTCCTCAGCAGACAGCTCCAGCAGACTCGACACCACGCGAGCCGGTCGCTGCAATGTGCTACTAGTCAGTTTTATGCGACTACCTTCAGTTTCCACACGAGCTTGTCCCTCGCCTGGAATGTTCTTTTGTTAAAGTATCCACGTTTGATTAGTAAAGACCTTAAAAAATATCCTATCGGTGTCCTGTTTTCTGATTTTTTGAGAATAACTCAAATTCTTCCACACATTGTCTTATGTCTATGACTTTTACGTGGCTAATGCAGCGTAGACCATGTACCTCTTAGATTAATTTTAGCAAACGCAAAATCTTGTGGAGTGGAGGACTATCGGTTTCTTCATAACCTTCTTGTTACCTGGAAGTCCAGCATGGTCTGCAACACCACAGAGCCATGCACGTGTACGAAGTAGTCTGCGCTCGCGTCGCCGTCCCGCAGTGGCGCCATCTTTAGGCACTGCACAGCGAGCCGCTTCTGAGCGTCTCCCTCGGAACAGTTGAGAGCCTTCTCTAAATTCTGGCAAGTCCAAAAAAAATGGGTTTTACAAGATTTCCTAAGTCGCTAATGGTACAAACAACTCCAGTAATTGGACAAGTTGATATCCATAACATGCTATCTTTATAAAATATTCCACTTGAAAAGGAATTGGTTTACACTTTAGAGTTTAGAGGATACACAATCCTGAAGAGGCACCATTATTATCGTTCGTTTTAGACAACTGACGTCCACAGCTGGATATCCATTCCTGCAATAATTACCAAAGTGCACAGTCCAGCGTCACTTGGATTCAGCGACTGCGCGACTCTCTTAAAGTCATCAATCCATCTGGTCAGACGTTTGCCAACACTGAGTTATTGTATAGTTTGCCACTTATCAGTGAGTCGCCATTCCAACACTTTGGGTGTCCAACGTCCGTCGGTTCGCGGTTCGCGTTAATTGCCATTGCCATAATTAGTTAACAATAAAATATAAACTCTAGAGATAAGCAAGCAATCTTATGTTCAATGGAGCCCTGATATTAGTGACAAATGAAAATCAACTCTAGCTATTATGATCAAAGATTGAAATTAGTATACCAGTGAAAGCACGTGAATTATTTGTCGTGACGACTTTTAACAACCGTGTAACCGCAGAACTTGACTTGCCTGTAAGAACTGCATCTGTTTGGTTTTGATCCGCAGACACGCCTTGGCGATGGCCACCAGTACACCAGTGTTGCCGCACGCCAATATAGCGTCGAACTTGCCCGACAACTCCTCGAATATCGGCTCGAACTGGCAACATGCAAGAGAAAAATAATTAAAAAAAAATTATATCCAACAACGGACAATGGACGCAATGCATTTTACGGATCGTAGTATTCTTTGTATAGAAAATCATACAAGTACGTCCACTGATCCGCATCGAACGGATCGCACTTCGGCAATGCCGACTCGGTTGCTCCGAGGGGCAACTTTTGCCGATTACGGTATTTAATTATTATTATGTATACTTTGTTGTCGATGAGCCTCTGCACTGTGAAGTTGAGCATGGGCATGGTGGCCAGCTGCGCGAGTCGGTTGATGAAGCACTTGGCGTATATCTGAGTGTACGTCTTCTTTGAGCCTATCTTACGAGTGAAATAAATACAGACCTCTTCCTTGATGTGGCAGTTGTCGATGAGCCTCTGCACTGTGAAGTTGAGCATGGGCATGGTGGCCAGCTGCGCGAGTCGGTTGATGAAGCACTTGGTGTATATCTGAGTGTACGTCTTCTTTGAGCCTATCTTACGAGTGAAATAAATACAGACCTCTTCCTTGATGTGGCAGTTGTCGATGAGCCTCTGCACGGTGAAGTTGAGCATGGGCATGGTGGCCAGCTGCGCGAGTCGGTTGATGAAGCACTTGGCGTATATCTGAGTGTACGTCTTCTTTGAGCCTATCTTACGAGTGAAATAAATACAGACCTCTTCCTTGATGTGGCAGTTGTCGATGAGCCTCTGCACTGTGAAGTTGAGCATGGGCATGGTGGCCAGCTGCGCGAGTCGGTTGATGAAGCACTTGGCGTATATCTGAGTGTACGTCTTCTTTGAGCCTATCTTACGAGTGAAATAAATACAGACCTCTTCCTTGATGTGGCAGTTGTCGATGAGCCTCTGCACTGTGAAGTTGAGCATGGGCATGGTGGCCAGCTGCGCGAGTCGGTTGATGAAGCACTTGGCGTATATCTGAGTGTACGTCTTCTTTGAGCCTATCTTACGAGTGAAATAAATACAGACCTCTTCCTTGATGTGGCAGTTGTCAATGAGCCTCTGCACGGTGAAGTTGAGCATGGGCATGGTGGCCAGCTGCGCGAGCCGGTTTATGAAGCACTTGGCGTATATCTGAGTGTATGTCTTCTTCTTTGAGACAAACAGCGCAGCCTCCATCAGCCTTCAATAATACAAAACTGGGATTGCAGTTCAAAAAAGATGTGATTGTCGTAGAGTACTAGGTAGACACATGGTTTAAATATGGCAATGACAATCAGTTTACACCAAATTTAATGAACATGATGATCATGATGTGTAATTTTCTCCAAAATCTAATTTCTAAACTACATGCCAAATTATAGCCAAATCAATTCAATAGTTGCAGCGTGAAAGAGACTAACAAACACATGATAAGAAGAAAAGATTATACAAAGAATTTATAGCATATGGTTTATAATTTTCCATAGTGACTAAAATCAGAAATAGTTTGTGAGTGGTTGTTTATACTCATATTCATTTCTTCATTGACACTATGTACTTATAATAAGAAAAAGTCTCTCACCTGACAGCAGGCCCACTCTCAAAAACAGGTGGTAAGTTGCCCTCCAGCTTGTTCTCCATTATCTCAGCTTCAGGCTTCTCTTTCTTCTCCATTTTCTCACCCACTTTTTTCACCTTCTTCTCATTGGGTTCTTCATCATCTGCATCAACTTTTTCCTTCTTCTCATCACTGCCGGTCGACACCCAGTCCTCGGGAGCAAAGCTTTCATTCAAGAGTTTCTTGACTAAAGTCTTGGTTAGGCTCTTGTCAGAGTTTTTGACGGCATACAACAGTACTTGGAGTAATGCAGATGTTATGTCCTGATAGGGTAAGTCTTTGAACTGGGGCCACGCTGATAACCTGTTGAATAAAGTAATTGAAAGTTTCAAAAGTAACAATATTTATCTTTTTTTTATATACTCATTGCGTTTTCAATTTTGTAGACTTCATGCAACCAAAACTTCATAACATACCTATTAGCAAACTCCTTTACAATCTCTTTATATTCATCGGGCACCACTTTGTACTGCAAGTCCAGAGTATGCGGTGGTATTCCCTTCACCACATCCTCGACCAACATCTTTGTCTTAGGCTTTTCCCCTGGCAGAAGTGTTATGCCACTCAGACACTTCAATGCCACTCGCAATATATGATTAGCATATCTATCCCAAACAAAATCCTCTAAATTATTCAATGCATATTTACATATCTTTAATGTGAATTCATGACATAACGTTATATGTTCATCTGTGTATGTACTGTTCTTTTTCCGTTTCTTTTTCTTTGGAGCATCATCTTCTAGTTCATCGAGTATCTGTAAGTGCTCAGTGGCTCTCTCGCAGGCAACACGGAGTAAAGTCTCTATAATATGGCTGGAGAAGTTGTCTGAACACAATCTACGTAACTCTGGTGATAGAACTTCAATGTAGCGCTCCAGATCTTCTGGTGAGGCGTATGGAAGTAGGATTTCTATTAGACGGCACCCTAACTGATTGCCGACTACGTTCAGTTCTTCACCTTTTGTTCTTTCTAAGACATTATTGACTAGGGCTTCTGAAATTGAATATATAAGTTGATATAAATAAACTAAACTTACAAAGGTAACTTGAATTACAATATAGGCCTCACAATCCGGGTGATGATGTGGTCGAAGATAGAGAGCACTTACCTAGAACATTTTACGGGTGGGGTCCAGATTGGGTGACAAGGCGGTTAGGGGTGGATGTAGGGGGAGGGGTAGGGGGGGAAGAGGTGACTTCACCCCCCAAGGCAAATATCTAGAATTGTAATAGTTTTCGAGAAATAATTTTTTTAAGTTTTAAAATTTTAAGGTTAATTATTTAGTTTCCCTTACACTTTTCTAGGCTCGTTCGACGGAGCCCCGCTTCGCGGGGCTCCTATTTCTGGGTGGTCATAAAAGCTCTTTGTCACCTAACCCAACCGAGTCGGGTGCCCTCAAGACCCGAGCTCGCTTCGCTCGCTCCTGGACCCTAAGTTGTTTGTGCAGTGATTTAGTAACATTAAGAAGTGTATTCATACTATAATATTAGCAAATTGGCAAGAAATACGTAAAATGTCGTCTGAAATAACCTAAAACATTTGATTTAAAATAATAATTTTTCTTATTATTTCGCGTTAATTTGAGTTATTTACGAAAGCTAGTGGCATTGTGAAGTGAATTACATAAAAAACATTCATATCTAAGAATAGATAAAAATAGTCAAGATAGGCCCATCCGAACATTTTACGTAAACGTTCTTCATACAAGAAAATGTAGCATCATCTGTCGAAACTCCTGCGACTCCCATTTTTTTATATTTCTTTATCTATATTGTGTCTGTGGTCACCTTGCCTGCAATATTATCATTAATTAAAAAAAAGAAATAGGTCTTTACCTATCTACCTTTACTGACTACTGACGGGGGAGTCATTTTTGCTCCCATTTACTGGCGACATTTTTTCGCGCTGTTCGCCCTGTCTTTAGTATACAAGTCTGTGTATCTAAGTTAGTAAACACGTAAATAATGCGACTGTCACCTACTCTGGACCACAGCCTTTTACTGTGGTGCTGGTCGTCAAAATAGGAAAAAGCTAATAAATAGCCAAGCGCGTTTCATTTGACGAGGTTAGAATCGCGAGTTAATTTACGATGATAGACTTATTTTCTATAACTTTTATAAAAGATTTAGCTATATTATACCTCTTGCGTCCGGGTCCTGGACACCTTGCTTAATAGTTTCCAAGATTTGCACAAAATAATCATAAAGCTCCGCTGGTATTTGTGTCCCGCGCCCCATTTGGCCTTTTTGCGCATACTTTTTAGCGTTTTTTAAGAAATTCTTACGTTTAGGCCTTTGCCTTTTCCGTGGTGGGTTGCTATTTGGAGATTCTTCACCCATTTTTGTTAAAATATATTAAAATATATTAAATAACAATAATTATTGACCACGCACAGGATAAAAAGTGAGGTTATTTTTTTATTTACATTACAAAATTAAAAATATGAGGATGAGGACTGACAGTGACAGTTGACACTCACAGAAATTAAACCTAGAGATGCCATGGTTTTCTTAACACTATATGTGTCGGAGTGACAGAAACCGCCATATTGTGTCGCACTTTGACATGCGCTTTTCTTCATGTCAAAGTACTAATGATGTGACTACTATTATACCGTTATCGATAAATTTCATACTATGATTGTGATAGCTGAGTAGACAAGAAAAAATCTCGGGGTTTTAAAGAAACTAAAGCTTTTCTATAGCTATTACCTATTGCAAACTTTTATAATAAAGAAAGGGAAAGGCTTCAGGAATAGATATAATTTGGTCTCGCGGGATTTGTTAAAATATTGGCTGTTGGTTTAAATCCGGTCGCCTTAGTTTGAAGTTACGATTAATTAAGGGAGATTCAGTAGAACGAGAAGACCCACACATACTTATTTTTTCCCGGAGATGTGAATTTATTTTGTATGAATTAAATAAAATTTTCAGCACATCACGTAAATATTAAAGAATAATATTACTGACCACAACCCACAAAATCTAATCACTAACATAAATACAGACAATACTAACACGCAATAGACAATAGTATAGATCAAAGTTATAAAAAAACAGAGAGTAGGCCAAAGACAAACAAGTTCGAGTCGGACTAATGCATGAAGGGTTCCGTAAATTCTATATAATAATATAAATAAAGAAGTGAGGCATTTTCGTTGTTCCACGGATTCCGTTCATATTATTAGGTCATGAATCTACATATTAATATATTCTGTACAAAGACGGGAATTTTCGAAATACAAATTTTAAGGAGTGAAAATCTCTAACTTTTTTTCGTGAATGATGAATTCCTCTAAAATCGATGCCTGACAACACTTAAGTAACAACTGTAAGTCAGTTTGGCAGGACTGTATTTTAAGAAAA
>OY979630.1:18835000-18859000 GCA_963855885.1 Coenonympha glycerion | reverse complement strand
ACCTAACCTAACCTAACCTAACCTAACCTAACCTAACCTAACCTAACCTCGATTCTTTCGAATTCTGACTCCGGTTATAAGCCGATTTTCCTCGGACTGGGACGGCCGGACTGCGCTTGCCTAGACGCTTGCAACGAGCCCTCGACCGCGAGAATCGGCTCAGCCGTTGACGAGAAAAACGATTTTTTCTAATTCTGACTCCGGTTATCAGCCGATTTTCCTTGCTTTGGGGTGGCCGGACGGCGCTTGCCTAGACGCATGCAACGAGCCTTCGACCGCGAGAATCGGCTCAGTTGTTGACGAGAAAAACGATTTTTTCGAATTCTGACTCCGGTTATCAGCCGATTTTCCTCGGACTGGGACGGCAGGACTGCGCTTGCCTAGACGCTTGCAACGAGCCCTCGACTGCGAGAATCGGCTCAGCCGTTGACGAGAAAAACGATTTTTTCGAATTCGTACTCCGGTTACCAGCCGATTTTCCTCGCACTGGGACGGCCGGACTGCGCTTGCCTAGACGCTTGCAACGAGCCCTCGACCGCGAGAATCGGCTCAGCCGTTGACGAGAAATTCGATTTTTTCGAATTCTGACTCCGGTTATCATCCGATTTTCCTCGCACTAGGACGGCCGGACTGCGCTTGCCTAGACGCTTGCAATGAGCCCTCGACCGCGAGAATCGGCTCAGCGGTTGGCGACAAAATCGATTTTTCAACTTCTGACTCCGGTTATAAGCCGATTTTCCTCGGACTGGGACGGCCGGACTGCGCTTGCCTAGACGCTTGCAACGAGCCCTCGACCGCGAGAATCGGCTCAGCCGTTGACGAGAAAAACGATTTTTTCAAATTCTGACTCCGGTTATCAGCCGATTTTCCTTGCACTGGGGTAGCCGGACGGCGCTTGCCTAGACGCATGCAACGAGCCTTCGACCGCGAGAATCGGCTCAGTTGTTGACGAGAAAAACGATTTTTTCGAATTCTGACTCCGGTTATCAGCCGATTTTCCTTGCACTGGGGTGTCCGGACGGCGCTTGCCTATACGCTTGCAACGAGCCCTCGACCGCGAGAATCGGCTCTGCCGTTGATGAGAAAAACGATTTTTTCGAATTCTGACTCCCGTTACCAGCCGCTTTTCCTCGCACTGGGACGGCCGGACTGCGCTTGCCTAGACGCTTGCAACGAGCCCTCGACCGCGAGCATCGGCTCAGCCGTTGACGAGAAAATCGATTTTTTCGAATTCTGACTCCGGTTATCAGCCGATTTTCCTCGCACTGGGGTGGCCGGACGGCGCTTGCCTAGACGCTTGCAACGAGCCTTCGACCGCGAGAATCGGCTCAGCCCCAAACCTAACCTAACCTAACCAAACCTAACCTAACCTAACCTAACCTAACCTAACCTAACCTAACCTAACCTAACCTAACCTAACCTAACCTAACCTAACCTAACCCACGTTGAATTCTACGCATTAATTGAATATTTGACGCCGCGGTCGAGCTATTCGCTATCTTTTCACCGATTTTCAAGCTCCCGCGCTCAGCGAAGACATCCCGGGACCTGCAACAGAAAAAGTTAAATTAGAATTTCCCGAAAAATTTTCCGGGAGACGAAAACTCACCTTCCTGACACACCGCGGTCGAGTGTTGCAGCTGCCTGAACGCTCCCGCGCGCAGTTTACGCCTCCTACGCAGTAAAACTGCTGAGTTTTCCGAAGCTTTTCCGAAGCATTTTCCGGGAAAGGAAAATTTCTCCCGATTTTCTCGGCGACGAGCGTGTTCGGGCCGTACTCCGCTGCCGGCAGCTTCGTTGCGCGCGCCGATGTGCGAATTCCACCCGGTCTCGCCCGGAAAAATCGCTTTTTCCCGGATTCTGACTCCGGTTATAAGCCGATTTTCCTCGGACTGGGACGGCCGGACTGCGCTTGCCTAGACGCTTGCAACGAGCCCTCGACCGCGAGAATCGGCTCAGCCGTTGACGAGAAAAACGATTTTTTCGAATTCTGACTCCGGTTATCAGCCGATTTTCCTTGCACTGGGGTGGCCGGACGGCGCTTGCCTAGACGCATGCAAAGAGCCTTCGACCGCGAGAATCGGCTCAGTTGTTGACGAGAAAAACGATTTTTTCGAATTCTGACTCCGGTTATCAGCCGATTTTCCTCGGACTGGGACGGCAGGACTGCGCTTGCCTAGACGCTTGCAACGAGCCCTCGAATGCGAGAATCGGCTCAGCCGTTGACGAGAAAAACGATTTTTTCGAATTCGTACTCCGGTTACCAGCCGATTTTCCTCGCACTGGGACGGCCGGACTGCGCTTGCCTAGACGCTTGCAACGAGCCTTCGACCGCGAGAATCGGCGCAGCCGTTGACGAAAAAATCGATTTTTTCGAATTCTGACTCCGGTTATAAGCCGATTTTCCTCGCACTGAGACTGCCGGACTGCGCTTGCCTAGACGCTTGCAACGAGCCCTCGACCGCGAGAATCGGCTCAGCCGTTGACGAGAAAAACGATTTTTTCGAATTCTGACTCCGGTTATCAGCCGATTTTCCTTGCACTGGGGTGGCCGGACGGCGCTTGCCTAGACGCATGCAACGAGCCTTCGAACGCGAGAATCGGCTCAGACGTTGACGAGAAAATCGATTTTTTAAGAATTCTGACTCCGGTTGTCAGCCGATTTTCCTCGCACTCAGGCGCCCGGACTGCGCTTGCCTAGACGCTTGCAACGAGCCCTCGACCGCGAGAATCGGCTCTGTTGTTGACGAGAAAAACGATTTTTTCGAATTCTGACTCCAGTTATCAGCCGATTTTCCTCGCACTGGGGTGGCCGGATGGCGCTTGCCTAGACGCTTGCAACGAGCCTTCGACCGCGAGAATCGGCTCAGCCGTTGACGAGAAAATCGATTTTTTCGAAGTCTGACTCCGGTTATCAGCCGATTTTCCTCGCACTGGGACGGCCGGACTGCGCTTGCCTAGACGCTTGCAACGAGCCCTCGACCGCGAGAATCGGCTCAGCCGTTGACGAGAAATTCGATTTTTTCGAATTCTGACTCCGGTTATCAGCCGATTTTCCTCGCACTAGGACGGCCGGACTGCGCTTGCTTAGACGCTTGCAATGAGCCCTCGACCGCGAGAATCGGCTCAGCCGTTGGCGACAAAATCGATTTTTCGACTTCTGACTCCGGTTATCAGCCGATTTTCCTCGCACTGGGGTGTCCGGACGGCGCTTGCCTAGACGCTTGCACCGAGCCCTCGACCGCGAGAATCGGCTCAGCGGTTGGCAAGAAAATAGATTTTTTCGAATTCTGACTCCGGTTAACAGCCGATTTTCCTCGCACTGGGACGGCCGGACTGCGCTTGCCTAGACGCTTGCAACGAGCCCTCGACCGCGAGAATCGGCTCAGCCCCAAACCTAACCTAACCTAACCAAACCTAACCTAACCTAACCTAACCAAACCTAACCTAACCTAAACTAACCTAACCTAACCTAACCCACGTTGAATTCTACGCAAAAATTGAATATTTGACGCCGCGGTCGAGCTATTCGCTATCTTTTCACCGATTTTCAAGCTCCCGCGCTCAGCGAAGACATCATGGGAATTGCAACAGAAAAAGTTAAATTAGAATTTCCCGAAAAATTTTCCGGGAGACGAAAACTCACCTTCCTGACACACCGCGGTCGAGTGTTGCAGCTGCCTGAACGCTCCCCCGCGCAGTTTACGCCTCCTACGCAGTAAAACTGCTGAGTTTTCCGAAGCTTTTCCGAAGCATTTTCCGGGAAAGGAAAATTTCTCCCGATTTTCTCGGCGACGAGCGTGTTCGGGCCGTACTCCGCTGCCGGCAGCTTCGTTGCGCGCGCCGTTGTGCGAATTCCACCCGGTCTCGCCCGGAAAAATCGCTTTTTCCCGGATTCTGACTCCGGTTATAAGCCGATTTTCCTCGGACTGGGACGGCCGGACTGCGCTTGCCTAGACGCTTGCAACGAGCCCTCGACCGCGAGAATCGGCTCAGCCGTTGACGAGAAAAACGATTTTTTCGAATTCTGACTCCGGTTATCAGCCGATTTTCCTTGCTTTGGGGTGGCCGGACGGCGCTTGCCTAGACGCATGCAACGAGCCTTCGAACGCGAGAATCGGCTCAGCCGTTGACGAGAAAATCGATTTTTTAAGAATTCTGACTCCGGTTGTCAGCCGATTTTCCTCGCACTCAGGCGCCCGGACTGCGCTTGCCTAGACGCTTGCAACGAGCCCTCGACCGCGAGAATCGGCTCAGTTGTTGACGAGAAAAACGATTTTTTCGAATTCTGACTCCGGTTATCAGCCGATTTTCCTCGCACTGGGGTGGCCGGACGGCGCTTGCCTAGACGCTTGCAACGAGCCTTCGACCGCGAGAATCGGCGCAGCCGTTGACGAAAAAATCGATTTTTTCGAATTCTGACTCCGGTTATAAGCCGATTTTCCTCGCACTTAGACTGCCGGACTGCGCTTGCCTAGACGCTTGCAACGAGCCCTCGACCGCGAGAATCGGCTCAGCCGTTGACGAGGAAATCGATTTTTTCGAAGTCTGACTCCGGTTATCAGCCGATTTTCCTCGCACTGGGACGGCCGGACTGCGCTTGCCTAGTCGCTTGCAACGAGCCCTCGACCGCGAGAATCGGCTCAGCCGTTGACGAGAAATTCGATTTTTTCGAATTCTGACTCCGGTTATCAGCCGATTTTCCTCGCACTAGGACGGCCGGACTGCGCTTGCTTAGACGCTTGCAATGAGCCCTCGACCGCGAGAATCGGCTCAGCGGTTGGCGACAAAATCGATTTTTCGACTTCTGACTCCGGTTATCAGCCGATTTTCCTCGCACTGGGGTGTCCGGACGGCGCTTGCCTAGACGCTTGCACCGAGCCCTCGACCGCGAGAATCGGCTCAGCGGTTGGCAAGAAAATCGATTTTTTCGAATTCTGACTCCGGTTAACAGCCGCTTTTCCTCGCACTGGGACGGCCGGACTGCGCTTGCCTAGACGCTTGCAACGAGCCCTCGACTCGCGAGCATCGGCTCAGCCGTTGACGAGAAAATCGATTTTTTCGAATTCTGACTCCGGTTATCAGCCGATTTTCCTCGCCTTGGGGTGGCTGGACGGCGCTTGCCTAGACGCTTGCAACGAGCCTTCGACCGCGAGAATCGGCTCAGCCCCAAACCTAACCTAACCTAACCTAACCAAACCTAACCTAACCTAACCTAACCTAACCTAACCTAACCTAACCTAACCTAACCTCGATTCTTTCGAATTCTGACTCCGGTTATCAGCCGACTTTCCTCGCACTGGGGTGGCCGGACGACGCTTGCCTAGACGCTTGCAACGAGCCTTCGGCCGCGAGAATCGGCTCAGCCCCAAACCTAACCTAACCTAACCAAACCTAACCTAACCTAACCTAACCTAACCTCGATTCTTTCGAATTCTGACTCCGGTTATCAGCCGATTTTCCTCGCACTAGGACGGCCGGACTGCGCTTGCTTAGACGCTTGCAATGAGCCCTCGACCGCGAGAATCGGCTCAGCGGTTGGCGACAAAATCGATTTTTCGACTTCTGACTCCGGTTATCAGCCGATTTTCCTCGCACTGGGGTGTCCGGACGGCGCTTGCCTAGACGCTTGCACCGAGCCCTCGACCGCGAGAATCGGCTCAGCGGTTGGCAAGAAAATCGATTTTTTCGAATTCTGACTCCGGTTAACAGCCGCTTTTCCTCGCACTGGGACGGCCGGACTGCGCTTGCCTAGACGCTTGCAACGAGCCCTCGACTCGCGAGCATCGGCTCAGCCGTTGACGAGAAAATCGATTTTTTCGAATTCTGACTCCGGTTATCAGCCGATTTTCCTCGCCTTGGGGTGGCTGGACGGCGCTTGCCTAGACGCTTGCAACGAGCCTTCGACCGCGAGAATCGGCTCAGCCCCAAACCTAACCTAACCTAACCAAACCTAACCTAACCTAACCTAACCTAACCTAACCTAACCTAACCTAACCTAACCTCGATTCTTTCGAATTCTGACTCCGGTTATCAGCCGACTTTCCTCGCACTGGGGTGGCCGGACGACGCTTGCCTAGACGCTTGCAACGAGCCTTCGGCCGCGAGAATCGGCTCAGCCCCAAACCTAACCTAACCTAACCAAACCTAACCTAACCTAACCTAACCTAACCTAACCTAACCTAACCTAACCTCGATTCTTTCGAATTCTGACTCCGGTTATAAGCCGATTTTCCTCGGACTGGGACGGCCGGACTGCGCTTGCCTAGACGCTTGCAACGAGCCCTCGACCGCGAGAATCGGCTCAGCCGTTGACGAGAAAAACGATTTTTTCGAATTCTGACTCCGGTTACCAGCCGATTTTCCTCGCACTGGGACGGCCTGACTGCGCTTGCCTAGACGCTTGCAACGAGCCCTCGACCGCGAGAATCGGCTCAGCCGTTGACGAAAAAATCGATTTTTTCGAAGTCTGACTCCGGTTATCAGCCGATTTTCCTCGCACTGGGACGGCCGGACTGCGCTTGCCTAGACGCTTGCAACGAGCCCTCGACCGCGAGAATCCGCTCAGCCGTTGACGAGAAATTCGATTTTTTCAAATTCTGACTCCGGTTATCAGACGATTTTCCTCGCACTAGGACGGCCGGACTGCGATTGCCTAGACGCTTGCAATGAGCCCTCGACCGCGAGAATCGGCTCAGCCGTTGACGAGAAAAACGATTTTTTCGTATTCTGACTCCGGTTACCAGCCGATTTTCCTCGCACTGGGACGGCCGGACTGCGCTTGCCTAGACGCTTGCAACGAGCCCTCGACCGCGAGCATCGGCTCAGCCGTTGACAAGAAAATCGATTTTTTCGAATTCTGACTCCGGTTATCAGCCGATTTTCCTTGCACTGGAGTGGCCGGACGGCGCTTGCCTAGACGCATGCAACGAGCCTTCGACCGCGAGAATCGGCTCAGCCGTTGACGAGAAAATCGATTTTTTAAGAATTCTGACTCCGGTTATCAGCCGATTTTCCTCGCACTAGGACGGCCGGACTGCGCTTGCCTAGACGCTTGCAACGAGCCCTCGACCGTGAGCATCGGCTCAGCCGTTGACGAGAAAATCGATTTTTTCGAATTCTGACTCCGGTTATCAGCAGATTTTCCTCGCACTGGGGTGGCCGGACGGCGCTTGCCTAGACGCTTGCAACGAGCCTTCGACCGCGAGAATCGGCTCAGCCGTTGACGAGAAAATCGATTTTTTAAGAATTCTGACTCCGGTTATCAGCCGATTTTCCTCGCACTTAGGCGGCCGGACTGCGCTTGCTTAGACGCTTGCAACGAGCCCTCGACCGCGAGAATCGGCTCAGTTGTTGACGAGAAAAACGATTTTTTCGAATTCTGACTCCGGTTATCAGCCGATTTTCCTCGCACTGGGGTGGCCGGACGGCGCTTGCCTAGACGCTTGCAACGAGCCTTCGACCGCGAGAATCGGCTCAGCCCCAAACCTAACCTAACCTAACCAAACCTAACCTAACCTAACCTAACCTAACCTAACCTAACCTAACCTAACCTAACCTCGATTCTTTCGAATTCTGACTCCGGTTATCAGCCGATTTTCCTCGCACTGGGGTGGCCGGACGGCGCTTGCCTAGACGCTTGCAACGAGCCTTCGACCGCGAGAATCGGCGCAGCCGTTGACGAAAAAATCGATATTTTCGAATTCTGACTCCGGTTATAAGCCGATTTTCCTCGCACTTAGACTGCCGGACTGCGCTTGCCTAGACGCTTGCAACGAGCCCTCGACCGCGAGAATCGGCTCAGTTGTTGACGAGAAAAACGATTTTTTCGAATTCTGACTCCGGTTATCAGCCGATTTTCCTCGGACTGGGACGGCCGGACTGCGCTTGCCTAGACGCTTGCAACGAGCCCTCGACCGCGAGAATCGGCTCAGCCGTTGACGAGAAAAACGATTTTTTCGAATTCTGACTCCGGTTACCAGTTGATTTTCCTCGCACTGGAACGGCCGGACTGCGCTTGCATAGACGCTTGCAACGAGCCCTCGACCGCGAGAATCGGCTCAGCCGTTGACGAGAAAAACGATTTTTTCGAAGTCTGACTCCGGTTATCAGCCGATTTTCCTCGCACTGGGACGGCCGGACTGCGCTTGCCTAGACGCTTGCAACGAGCCCTCGACCGCGAGAATCGGCTCAGCCGTTGACGAGAAATTCGATTTTTTCGAATTCTGACTCCGGTTATCAGCCGATTTTCCTCGCACTAGGACGGCCGGACTGCGCTTGCCTAGACGCTTGCAATGAGCCCTCGACCGCGAGAATCGGCTCAGCCGTTGGCGACAAAATCGATTTTTCGACTTCTGACTCCGGTTATCAGCCGATTTTCCTCGCACTGGGGTGTCCGGACGGCGCTTGCCTAGACGCTTGCACCGAGCCCTCGACCGCGAGAATCGGCTCAGCGGTTGGCAAGAAAATCGATTTTTTCGAATTCTGACTCCGGTTAACAGCCGATTTTCCTCGCACTAGGACGGCCGGACTGCGCTTGCCTAGACGCTTGCAACGAGCCCTCGACCGCGAGAATCGGCTCAGCCGTTGACGAGAAAAACGATTTTTTCGAATTCTGACTCCCGTTACCAGCCGCTTTTCCTCGCACTGGGACGGCCGGACTGCGCTTGCCTAGACGCTTGCAACGAGCCCTCGACCGCGAGCATCGGCTCAGCCGTTGACGAGAAAATCGATTTTTTCGAATTCTGACTCCGGTTATCAGCCGATTTTCCTCGCACTGGGGTGGCCGGACGGCGCTTGCCTAGACGCTTGCAACGAGCCTTCGACCGCGAGAATCGGCTCAGCCCCAAATCTAACCTAACCTAACCAAACCTAACCTAACCTAACCTAACCTAACCTAACCTAACCTAACCTAACCTAACCTAACCTAACCTAACCTAACCTAACCCACGTTGAATTCTACGCAAAAATGGAATATTTGACGCCGCGGTCGAGCTATTCGCTATCTTTTCACCGATTTTCCAGCTCCCGCGCTCAGCGAAGACATCCCGGGACCTGCAACAGAAAAAGTTAAATTAGAATTTCCCGAAAAATTTTCCGGGAGACGAAAACTCACCTTCCTGACACACCGCGGTCGAGTGTTGCAGCTGCCTGAACGCTCCCGCGCGCAGTTTACGCCTCCTACGCAGTAAAACTGCTGAGTTTTCCGAAGCTTTTCCGAAGCATTTTCCGGGAAAGGAAAAGGAGGATGGCCAAATTGCATGCATTATGAGACCCAGTGATAGAGGTAGCGTACATCATGAAAACTTATCAATATTTGTAGAACAGGACATAACTAACAAAAAAGCTAATGGTAAGTTAGTCTAATTCAGTGGGAGAAAAAAGTTATATGACTATAAGTAGAAGATAACCTCAAATAATTAAATTAAATCATGAACTACTTTTACCCCGTTTTTACCTTAGTTTATTGTTCAAGTCTATCAGAATCTTATAATATGTAGGTACCTACCTACATATCTACCTAATATAACGTTCCATCTCTACCTATTTAGAAAGTACCTACCTACCTATCAGGTTATTATAGGTAGCATAGGCGAAGGGAAGGTATAAAGTAGCAAGGCTTAAAATATGTAGGTATAGGTAGCCCAATACTTAAAACAACGCACAATAAGTACTCAATAATAGCAATTAGCATGTTAGCAATGCATCTTCCAAGTTAGTACGAAAACAACTTCAGCTGCATCATTTCATCACTTACCATAACCTGAGGTTGCAGAAAAAACTAATGTAAGTGTACCTAATTAACTAAAGGTAGGTACTTAAATAAAGGTAGGTACACCCATAATATAAAAATGTGTGCTTAACAGTGATTGTAAACTGAAAATTGTGATAAAAGCGACACGTCTGAAACTTCTCAAGGGCGAGTGAAGAGTGTCTACATTCACTTGATGGTGCTGGTAGGCTATAAGCCTATCATGTAAATATAAATATATATTGTAAATAGTGGACAACATCACATACAGTAGCTTGTTCTACATTGCCCCGACCGGGGATCGAACCCGGAACCTCAGAGATGACAGGGCCTTGAAAACCGGCACGCTAACCACTCAACCATTTTCATTTTTTTGTGATGAGACCCGTGACCAGAACCAAGCCATAAGTACATAAGTAGTTGTAGGATTGTTGTCATTTATATCAACGAAGTCTGAAAGCAACTTAATCTGCTTCTTATCTACAGCCACTTTTTAATAACAGGTCAGTTCAATGAAACAATATTAATATATTAATAAAAAGTATTTAATTTAGTCAATCATAAAAGCACAGCAAAAGTATATGTTAACACTATTTAATAACAATGCGAAACTTAATGCAATGGTTACATTAATCTTGATTAATATAATACTTAGGTAACTAAATCTGCAGGTGCTCAGTGGTTGTATTTTTTATATAATATTAAGTTAAGAACTGGGGACTCTAAGTATACCATGTCTATATCAGACATCCAGGCGCTCTGTGGAAACTCTTATGGGTGAAGCGAGAAATATATTAGTTCAGTGATGTGTTCCACAAATTCTAAAATAGCAAATGGTTTATTTGGCAACCCAGTGGGATGATTCCGTATTGTTCTATTTGTAAGTTAACAATCAAATGACTTACAAAATCAAATAAAATTGATTGATTGATTGATGGAAAGTCTCCTTTTTGCATCCACTATTCACAAGATACCAGTTATCATGGTGTGGTTTAATGTCAACACAACACGCTGTGGTAACTTTTGCATAGTGTATACGAAAATGAGACTTGCTTCTGTTTTGTTAGTCACTTGGTTGATAACTAACAAATGAACAAATGATCGAGTTATGCGAAATTGGCAATAGACAACGCATTTTTCCAGTTCAACCAAGTCCAAATCAAAAGTACATAGGGTGAATCGATATCCAAGGGTCCGTAAGCAGTGTGGTATTGTACAGTTCGTAAAGCAGAATCAGAAGTCCAGAAGGAAAATCCAAGTTGTCAGAAATAATCATCAACAAAATAACAGAAAAACAGACAAACACTACAAACTTCACAACACAACACAACAAAACAGTCAAACTAAAAAATAAAAAGCCACGCAGAGTCGCAAGTCGCAGACGCAAGCAGACGCACAACAAATAACAATAGCTCCTTTCAAGTGTCAACTGTCAATTGTGAATTGTCAGAATCAAAATGGCGCGGGCGCCTAACGTTCCATTTTATTACTGAATTTTCATATTATTATGTATAAAGCTGTTGTTATACACGCATTTTGATAAATATATTTTTTGTAATGTAATAAATATTGATTAAAAAAATATTTAATTGACAAAATATCATACCTTTTTTTATAAAAATAACACAATTTATTAATTAGATATTTTTGCTTAGTGAAACGTAACGTAAGCACCGGACTCGAACCGCATCTGACACAAGTTGCGTTTTGTTTCTGCAAAACGACTTGATTTTTACTAAATTGGAATAATTTCTATCTTTTGTCTCCCGCTGCGTACATCCCGAATATTTTTTTTAAAATATTGTTTAAACTTCTAAATATAATAAATATAGCCTTGAGGCTGTACGGTCATTTGTTAATTTTAAAAAGGTGTGGGGCAGTCGTGGCCATCCTCCTTTCTCCCGATTTTCTCGGCGACGAGCGTGTTCGGGCCGTACTCCGCTGCCGGCAGCTTCGTTGCGCGCGCCGTTGTGCGAATTCCACCCGGTCTCGCCCGGAAAAATCGCTTTTTCCCGGATTCTGACTCCGGTTATAAGCCGATTTTCCTCGGACTAGGACGGCCGGACTGCGCTTGCCTAGACGCTTGCAACGAGCCCTCGACCGCGAGAATCGGCTCAGCCGTTGACGAGAAAAACGATTTTTTCGAATTCTGACTCCGGTTATCAGCCGATTTTCCTTGCACTGGGGTGGCCGGACGGCGCTTGCCTAGACGCATGCAACGAGCCTTCGACCGCGAGAATCGGCTCAGTTGTTGACGAGAAAAACGATTTTTTCGAATTCTGACTCCGGTTATCAGCCGATTTTCCTCGGACTGGGACGGCAGGACTGCGCTTGCCTAGACGCTTGCAACGAGCCCTCGACTGCGAGAATCGGCTCAGCCGTTGACGAGAAAAACGATTTTTTCGAATTCGTACTCCGGTTACCAGCCGATTTTCCTCGCACTGGGACGGCCGGACTGCGCTTGCCTAGACGCTTGCAACGAGCCTTCGACCGCGAGAATCGGCGCAGCCGTTGACGAAAAAATCGATTTTTTCGAAGTCTGACTCCGGTTATCAGCCGATTTTCCTCGCACTGGGACGGCCGGACTGCGCTTGCCTAGACGCTTGCAACGAGCCCTCGACCGCGAGAATCGGCTCAGCCGTTGACGAGAAATTGGATTTTTTCGAATTCTGACTCCGGTTATCAGCCGATTTTCCTCGCACTAGGACGGCCGGACTGCGCTTGCCTAGACGCTTGCAATGAGCCCTCGACCGCGAGAATCGGCTCAGCCGTTGGCGACAAAATCGATTTTTCGACTTCTGACTCCGGTTATCAGCCGATTTTCCTCGCACTGGGGTGTCCGGACGGCGCTTGCCTAGACGCTTGCAACGAGCCCTCGACTGCGAGAATCGGCTCAGCCGTTGACGAGAAAAACGATTTTTTCGAATTCGTACTCCGGTTACCAGCCGATTTTCCTCGCACTGGGACGGCCGGACTGCGCTTGCCTAGACGCTTGCAACGAGCCCTCGACTGCGAGAATCGGCTCAGCCGTTGACGAGAAAAACGATTTTTTCGAATTCGTACTCCGGTTACCAGCCGATTTTCCTCGCACTGGGACGGCCGGACTGCGCTTGCCTAGACGCTTGCAACGAGCCTTCGACCGCGAGAATCGGCGCAGCCGTTGACGAAAAAATCGATTTTTTCGAATTCTGACTCCGGTTATAAGCCGATTTTCCTCGCACTGAGACTGCCGGACTGCGCTTGCCTAGACGCTTGCAACGAGCCCTCGACCGCGAGAATCGGCTCAGCCGTTGACGAGAAAAACGATTTTTTCGAATTCTGACTCCGGTTATCAGCCGATTTTCCTTGCACTGGGGTGGCCGGACGGCGCTTGCCTAGACGCATGCAACGAGCCTTCGAACGCGAGAATCGGCTCAGCCGTTGACGAGAAAATCGATTTTTTAAGAATTCTGACTCCGGTTGTCAGCCGATTTTCCTCGCACTCAGGCGCCCGGACTGCGCTTGCCTAGACGCTTGCAACGAGCCTTCGACCGCGAGAATCGGCTCAGTTGTTGACGAGAAAAACGATTTTTTCGAATTCTGACTCCGGTTATCAGCCGATTTTCCTCGGACTAGGACGGCAGGACTGCGCTTGCCTAGACGCTTGCAACGAGCCCTCGACTGCGAGAATCGGCTCAGCCGTTGACGAGAAAAACGATTTTTTCGAATTCGTACTCCGGTTACCAGCCGATTTTCCTCGCACTGGGACGGCCGGACTGCGCTTGCCTAGACGCTTGCAACGAGCCCTCGACCGCGAGAATCGGCTCAGCCGTTGACGAGGAAATCGATTTTTTCGAAGTCTGACTCCGGTTATCAGCCGATTTTCCTCGCACTGGGACGGCCGGACTGCGCTTGCTTAGACGCTTGCAATGAGCCCTCGACCGCGAGAATCGGCTCAGCGGTTGGCGACAAAATCGATTTTTCGACTTCTGACTCCGGTTATCAGCCGATTTTCCTCGCACTGGGGTGTCCGGACGGCGCTTGCCTAGACGCTTGCACCGAGCCCTCGACCGCGAGAATCGGCTCAGCGGTTGGCAAGAAAATCGATTTTTTCGAATTCTGACTCCGGTTAACAGCCGCTTTTCCTCGCACTGGGACGGCCGGACTGCGCTTGCCTAGACGCTTGCAACGAGCCCTCGACTCGCGAGCATCGGCTCAGCCGTTGACGAGAAAATCGATTTTTTCGAATTCTGACTCCGGTTATCAGCCGATTTTCCTCGCCTTGGGGTGGCTGGACGGCGCTTGCCTAGACGCTTGCAACGAGCCTTCGACCGCGAGAATCGGCTCAGCCCCAAACCTAACCTAACCTAACCTAACCAAACCTAACCTAACCTAACCTAACCTAACCTAACCTAACCTAACCTAACCTAACCTCGATTCTTTCGAATTCTGACTCCGGTTATCAGCCGACTTTCCTCGCACTGGGGTGGCCGGACGACGCTTGCCTAGACGCTTGCAACGAGCCTTCGGCCGCGAGAATCGGCTCAGCCCCAAACCTAACCTAACCTAACCAAACCTAACCTAACCTAACCTAACCTAACCTAACCTAACCTCGATTCTTTCGAATTCTGACTCCGGTTATCAGCCGATTTTCCTCGCACTAGGACGGCCGGACTGCGCTTGCTTAGACGCTTGCAATGAGCCCTCGACCGCGAGAATCGGCTCAGCGGTTGGCGACAAAATCGATTTTTCGACTTCTGACTCCGGTTATCAGCCGATTTTCCTAACACTGGGGTGTCCGGACGGCGCTTGCCTAGACGCTTGCACCGAGCCCTCGACCGCGAGAATCGGCTCAGCGGTTGGCAAGAAAATCGATTTTTTCGAATTCTGACTCCGGTTAACAGCCGCTTTTCCTCGCACTGGGACGGCCGGACTGCGCTTGCCTAGACGCTTGCAACGAGCCCTCGACTCGCGAGCATCGGCTCAGCCGTTGACGAGAAAATCGATTTTTTCGAATTCTGACTCCGGTTATCAGCCGATTTTCCTCGCCTTGGGGTAGCTGGACGGCGCTTGCCTAGACGCTTGCAACGAGCCTTCGACCGCGAGAATCGGCTCAGCCCCAAACCTAACCTAACCTAACCAAACCTTACCTAACCTAACCTAACCTAACCTAACCTAACCTAACCTAACCTCGATTCTTTCGAATTCTGACTCCGGTTATCAGCCGACTTTCCTCGCACTGGGGTGGCCGGACGAGGCTTGCCTAGACGCTTGCAACGAGCCTTCGGCCGCGAGAATCGGCTCAGCCCCAAACCTAACCTAACCTAACCAAACCTAACCTAACCTAACCTAACCTCGATTCTTTCGAATTCTGACTCCGGTTATAAGCCGATTTTCCTCGGACTGGGACGGCCGGACTGCGCTTGCCTAGACGCTTGCAACGAGCCCTCGACCGCGAGAATCGGCTCAGCCGTTGACGAGAAAAACGATTTTTTCGAATTCTGACTCCGGTTACCAGCCGATTTTCCTCGCACTGGGACGGCCTGACTGCGCTTGCCTAGACGCTTGCAACGAGCCCTCGACCGCGAGAATCGGCTCAGCCGTTGACGAAAAAATCGATTTTTTCGAAGTCTGACTCCGGTTATCAGCCGATTTTCCTCCCACTGGGACGGCCGGACTGCGATTGCCTTGATCGCGAGAATCGGCTCAGCCATTGACGAGAAAATCGATTTTTTCGAATTCTGACTCCGGTTTTCAGCCGATTTTCCTCGCACTGAGGTGACCGGACGGCGCTTGCCTAGACGCTTGCAACGAGCCCTCGACCGCGAGAATCGGCTCAGCCGTTGACGAGAAAATCGATTTTTTCGAATTCTGACTCCGGTTATAAGCCGATTTTCCTCGCACTTAGACTGCCGGACTGCGCTTGCCTAGACGCTTGCAACGAGCCCTCGACCGCGAGAATCGGCTCAGCCGTTGACGAGGAAATCGATTTTTTCGAAGTCTGACTCCGGTTATCAGCCGATTTTCCTCGCACTGGGACGGCCGGACTGCGCTTGCCTAGTCGCTTGCAACGAGCCCTCGACCGCGAGAATCGGCTCAGCCGTTGACGAGAAATCTGGGGACACGGTAGTGTCCCCGCCAAGACGAGCCAAGCGAAGCGCGAGGGCACTACCTATCTTTTCTCGAAGTGTTTCGCCGTATTTTTAAACCCTTATAACTTGGGCCTGAATTATTTCAGATAATCAAAATTCTCGGAAAATGATGTCGCCAGTGAACTTATTAAACCTATAAAGTTTCAATTTTATAGGTCTTATACTTTAGATTTTATTGACGTCTAAAAAACCCAAATTTCGTCACTGACTGACTGACTGACTGACTCACTGATGATCATCAAAATTCCTAGGTACTTCCTGAAGACCTAGAAAGCTGAAATTTGGTATATAAGCTAGTATTAGCACACAACCAACAAAAAAATTCCAAAAGTTGGAAATTTAACCCCCCAACCCCTTAAAATAGGGGATGGAAGTTTGTATGAAATTACCGCAAATATTGATGCTAGAGGTCTCAAAATTGATATAGGAACTCTTTGTAATAAACAATTAAATACGTCTTTGAGGATTTTTAGTTAATCACCCCACATCCATAAAATTAGGGGTTGGAAGTTCGTATGGGGTTTCCCATAAGTATATAGGTATAATAAAAACTTAATTTCTGAAATTTGATATATAAGCTAGTATTAGCACACAACCAACAAAAAAATTCCAAAAGTTGGAAATTTAACCCCCCAACCCCTTAAAATAGGGGATGGCAGTTTGTATGAAATTACCGCAAATATTGATGCTAGAGGTCTCAAAATTGATATAGGGACTCTTTGTAATAAACAATAAAATACGTGTTTCAGGATTTTTAGTTAATCACCCCACATCCATAAAATTAGGGGGTTGGAAATTCGTATGGGGTTTCCCATAAGTATATAGGTATAATAAAAACTTAATTTCTGAAATTTGGTATATAAGCTAGTATTAGCACACAACCAACAAAAAAATTCCAAAAGTTGGAAATTTAACCCCCCAACCCCTTAAAATAGGGGATGGCAGTTTGTATGAAATTACCGCAAATATTGATGCTAGAGGTTCAAAATTGATATAGGGACTCTTTGTAATAAACAATTAAATACGTGTTTCAGGATTTTTAGTTAATCACCCCACATCCATAAAATTAGGGGGTTGGAAGTTCGTATGGGGTTTCCCATAAGTATATAGGTATAATAAAAACTTAATTTCTGAAATTTGATATATAAGCTAGTATTAGCACACAACCAACAAAAAATTCCAAAAGTTGAAAATTTAACCCCCCAACCCCTTAAAATAGGGGATGGCAGTTTGTATGAAATTACCGCAAATATTGATGCTAGAGGTCTCCAAATTGATATAGGGACTCTTTGTAATAAACAATTAAATACGTGTTTCAGGATTTTTAGTTAATCACCCCACATCCATAAAATTAGGGGGTTGGAAGTTCGTATGGGGTTTCCCATAAGTATATAGGTATAATAAAAACTAAATTTCTGAAATTTGGTATATAAGCTAGTATTAGCACACAACCAACAAAAAAAATCCAAAAGTTGGAAATTTAACCCCCCAACCCCTTAAAATAGGGGATGGAAGTTTGTATGAAATTACCGCAAATATTGATGCTAGAGTCTCAAAATTGATATAGGGACTCATTGTTTTAAACTACAAATAAGGAAAAAAATAAACTAGGTGAACCAAGGAGGGTTCCCTCATTTAAATGATAAAGGGGGGGGATACTTGATTCGAACAAATATCCACCTTGCAATGATATTCAAGAAATACACCAAAGAAAAGGAAATTAACAAAATAAAAAATATAGCTTAAACAACTTACAAAAAGAAGTGAAATCCCAGCAAAAACATTTTCATGTAAAATGTTGCCAAGACGAGAACATGTGGCTCACACTATCAAAAAGTTATCAGATCTCATGTAGAGCAAGACTTCTAACTCTACACGCCCTAACTCTATAAATCCTAACTTTATAAACTCTACACTTTAGTCAAAATATATTATGTCTTGGCTGTTTCGTTACTGTCACATGGGTATAAAGTAAAAATATTATTCACTGACTTTGTACTTTTCTGATATACAATACCTAGTTTCTGTAGTAACGATTATTTATTAGATAGGTATTGAGTCTCCTCAGAAACTGCACTTAGGTTTTACTAACTGCATTGGTTTCAAATACTCCATCACACTTTGCAAAAGTGTGTTCCTTTGCTTTAGAGGATATTTTTAATAAATGGAAGTTTTTTCCCATAACAATGGTGATACCATTTAATTTTAATGTGAAATTTCTTGAATTTTGCATGGTCCATCATGCCACTTGCAAAACTCTATTAGAAAAGTACTGAACAGTGAATAAATTCTTCACTTTACGCCCATGTGACGGTACCGAAACAGCCAAGACATAATATATTTTGACTAAAGTGTAGAGTTTATAAAGTTAGGATTTATAGACTTAGGGCGTGTAGAGTTAGAAGTCTTGCTCTACATGAGATCTGATAACTTTTTGATAGTGTGAGCCACATGTTCTCGTCTTGGCAACATTTTACATGAAAATGTTTTTGCTGGGATTCGATTTTTTCGAATTCTGACTCCGGTTATCAGCCGATTTTCCTCGCACTGGGGTGGCCGGACGGCGCTTGCCTAGACGCTTGCAACGAGCCTTCGACCGCGAGAATCGGCGCAGCCGTTGACGAAAAAATCGATTTTTTCGAATTCTGACTCCGGTTATAAGCCGATTTTCCTCGCACTTAGACTGCCGGACTGCGCTTGCCTAGACGCTTGCAACGAGCCCTCGACCGCGAGAATCGGCTCAGCCGTTGACGAGGAAATCGATTTTTTCGAAGTCTGACTCCGGTTATCAGCCGATTTTCCTCGCACTGGGACGGCCGGACTGCGCTTGCCTAGTCGCTTGCAACGAGCCCTCGACCGCGAGAATCGGCTCAGCCGTTGACGAGAAATTCGATTTTTTCGAATTCTGACTCCGGTTATCAGCCGATTTTCCTCGCACTAGGACGGCCGGACTGCGCTTGCTTAGACGCTTGCAATGAGCCCTCGACCGCGAGAATCGGCTCAGCGGTTGGCGACAAAATCGATTTTTCGACTTCTGACTCCGGTTATCAGCCGATTTTCCTCGCACTGGGGTGTCCGGACGGCGCTTGCCTAGACGCTTGCACCGAGCCCTCGACCGCGAGAATCGGCTCAGCGGTTGGCAAGAAAATCGATTTTTTCGAATTCTGACTCCGGTTAACAGCCGCTTTTCCTCGCACTGGGACGGCCGGACTGCGCTTGCCTAGACGCTTGCAACGAGCCCTCGACTCGCGAGCATCGGCTCAGCCGTTGACGAGAAAATCGATTTTTTCGAATTCTGACTCCGGTTATCAGCCGATTTTCCTCGCCTTGGGGTGGCTGGACGGCGCTTGCCTAGACGCTTGCAACGAGCCTTCGACCGCGAGAATCGGCTCAGCCCCAAACCTAACCTAACCTAACCTAACCAAACCTAACCTAACCTAACCTAACCTAACCTAACCTAACCTAACCTAACCTAACCTCGATTCTTTCGAATTCTGACTCCGGTTATCAGCCGACTTTCCTCGCACTGGGGTGGCCGGACGACGCTTGCCTAGACGCTTGCAACGAGCCTTCGGCCGCGAGAATCGGCTCAGCCCCAAACTTAACCTAACCTAACCAAACCTAACCTAACCTAACCTAACCTAACCTCGATTCTTTCGAATTCTGACTCCGGTTATCAGCCGATTTTCCTCGCACTAGGACGGCCGGACTGCGCTTGCTTAGACGCTTGCAATGAGCCCTCGACCGCGAGAATCGGCTCAGCGGTTGGCGACAAAATCGATTTTTCGACTTCTGACTCCGGTTATCAGCCGATTTTCCTAACACTGGGGTGTCCGGACGGCGCTTGCCTAGACGCTTGCAACGAGCCCTCGACCGCGAGAATCGGCTCAGCGGTTGGCAAGAAAATCGATTTTTTCGAATTCTGACTCCGGTTATCAGCCGATTTTCCTCGCACTGGGACGGCCGGACTGCGCTTGCCTAGACGCTTGCAACGAGCCCTCGACCGCGAGAATCGGCTCAGCCGTTGACGAGAAAATCGATTTTTTCGAATTCTGACTCCGGTTATCAGCCGATTTTCCTCGCCTTGGGGTAGCTGGACTGCGCTTGCCTAGACGCTTGCAACGAGCCCTCGACCGCGAGAATCGGCTCAGCCCCAAACCTAACCTAACCTAACCAAACCTAACCTAACCTAACCTAACCTAACCTAACCTAACCTAACCTAACCTAACCTAACCTCGATTCTTTCGAATTCTGACTCCGGTTATCAGCCGATTTTCCTCGCACTGGGGTGGCCGGACGGCGCTTGCCTAGACGCTTGCAACGAGCCTTCGGCCGCGAGAATCGGCTCAGCCCCAAACCTAACCTAACCTAACCAAACCTAACCTAACCTAACCTAACCTCGATTTTTCGAATTCTGACTCCGGTTATCAGCCGATTTTCCTCGCACTGGGGCGGCCGGACGGCGCTTGCCTAGACGCTTGCAACGAGCCCTCGACCGCGAGAATCGGCTCAGCCGTTGACGAGAAAATCGATTTTTTCGAATTCTGACTCCGGTTATCAGCCGATTTTCCTCGCACTGGGACGGCCGGACTGCGCTTGCCTAGACGCTTGCAACGAGCCCTCGACCGCGAGAATCGGCTCAGCCGTTGACGAGAAAATCGATTTTTTCGAAGTCTGACTCCGGTTATCAGCCGATTTTCCTCCCACTGGGACGGCCGGACTGCGATTGCCTTGATCGCGAGAATCGGCTCAGCCATTGACGAGAAAATCGATTTTTTCGAATTCTGACTCCGGTTTTCAGCCGATTTTCCTCGCACTGAGGTGCCGGACGGCGCTTGCCTAGACGCTTGCAACGAGCACTCGACCGCGAGAATCAGCTCAGCCGTTGACGAGAAAATCGATTTTTTCGAATTCTGACTCCGGTAATCAGACGATTTTCTTGGCACTGGGACGGCTGGACTGCGCTTGCCTAGACGCTTGCAACGAGCCCTTGATCGCGAGAATCGGCTCAGCCATTGACGAGAAAATCGATTTTTTCGAATTCTGACTCCGGTTATCAGCCGATTTTCCTCGCACTGGGGTGGCCGGACGGCGCTTGCCTAGACGCTTGCAACGAGCCCTCGACCGCGAGAATCGGCTCAGCCCCAAACCTAACCTAACCCAACCAAACCTAACCTAACCTAACCTAACCTAACCTAACCTAACCTAACCTAACCTAACCTAACCTCGATTTTTTCGAATTCTGACTCCGGTTATCAGCCGATTTTCCTCGCACTGGGACGGCCGTACTGCGCTTGCCTAGACGCTTGCAACGAGCTCTCGATCGCGAGATTCGGCTCAGCCGTTGACGAGAAAAACAATTTTTTTAAATTCTGACTCCGGGTTATCAGCCGATTATCTTCGCACTGGGACGGCCGTACTGCGCTTGCCTAGACGCTTGCAACGAGCCCTCGATCGCGAGAATCGGCTCAGCCGTTGACGAGAAAATCAATTTTTTCGAATTCTGACTCTGGTTATCAGCCGATTTTCTTCGCACTGGGACGGCCGAACTGCGCTTGCCTAGACGCTTGCAACGAGACCTCGATCGCGAGAATCGGCTCAGCCGTTGACGAGAAAATCGATTTTTTCGAATTCTGACTCCGGTTTTCAGCCGATTTTCCTCGCACTGAGGTGGCCGGACGGCGCTTGCCTAGACGCTTGCAAGGAGCCCTCGACCGCGAGAATCGGCTGAGCCGTTGACGAGAAAATCGATTTTTTATAATTCTGACTCCGGTTATCAGCCGATTTTCCTCGCACTGAGGCGGCCGGACGGCGCTTGCCTAGACGCTTGCAACGAGCCCTTGATCGCGAGAATCGGCTCAGCCATTGACGAGAAAATCGATTTTTTCGAATTCTGACTCCGGTTTTCAGCCGATTTTCCTCGCACTGAGGTGGCCGGACGGCGCTTGCCTAGACGCTTGCAACGAGCCCTCGACCGCGAGAATCGGCTCAGCCGTTGACGAGAAAATCGATTTTTTCGAATTCTGACTCCGGTAATCAGACGATTTTCTTGGCACTGGGACGGCTGGACTGCGCTTGCCTAGACGCTTGCAACGAGCCCTTGATCGCGAGAATCGGCTCAGCCATTGACGAGAAAATCGATTTTTTCGAATTCTGACTCCGGTTATCAGCCGATTTTCCTCGCACTGGGGTGGCCGGACGGCGCTTGCCTAGACGCTTGCAACGAGCCCTCGACCGCGAGAATCGGCTCAGCCCCAAACCTAACCTAACCTAACCAAACCTAACCTAACCTAACCTAATCTAACCTAACCTAACCTAACCTAACCTAACCTAACCTAACCTAACCTAACCTAACCTCGATTTTTTCGAATTCTGATTCCGGTTATCAGCCGATTTTCCTCGCACTGGGACGGCCGTACTGCACTTGCCTAGACGCTTGCAACGAGCCCTCGATCGCGAGAATCGGCTCAGCCGTTGACGAGAAAATCAATTTTTTTAAATTCTGACTCCGGTTATCAGCCGATTATCTTCGCACTGGGACGGCCGTACTGCGCTTGCCTAGACGCTTGCAACGAGCCCTCGATCGCGAGAATCGGCTCAGCCGTTGACGAGAAAATCATTTTTTTCGAATTCTGACTCTGGTTATCAGCCGATTTTCCTCACACTGAGGCGGCCAGACGGCGCTTGCCTAGACGCTTGCAACGAGCCCTTGATCGCGAGAATCAGCTCAGCCATTGACGAGAAAATAGATTTTTTCGAATTCTGACTCCGGTTTTCAGCGGATTTTCTTCGCACTGAGGTGGCCGGACGGCGCTTGCCTAGCCGCTTGCAACGAGCCCTCGACCGCGAGAATCGGCTCAGCCGTTGACGAGAAAATCGATTTTTTCGAATTCTGACTCCGGTAATCAGACGATTTTCTTGGCACTGGGACGGCTGGACTGCGCTTGCCTAGACGCTTGCAACGAGCCCTTGATCGCGAGAATCGGCTCAGCCATTGACGAGAAAATCGATTTTTTCGAATTCTGACTCCGGTTATCAGCCGATTTTCCTCGCACTGGGGTGGCCGGACGGCGCTTGCCTAGACGCTTGCAACGAGCCCTCGACCGCGAGAATCGGCTCAGCCCCAAACCTAACCTAACCTAACCAAACCTAACCTAACCTAACCTAACCTAACCTAACCTAACCTAACCTAACCTAACCTAACCTAACCTAACCTCGATTTTTTCGAATTCTGACTCCGGTTATCAGCCGATTTTCCTCGCACTGGGACGGCCGTACTGCGCTTGCCTAGACGCTTGCAACGAGCCCTCGATCGCGAGAATCGGCTCAGCCGTTGACGAGAAAATCAATTTTTTTAAATTCTGACTCCGGTTATCAGCCGATAATCTTCGCACTGGGACGGCCGTACTGCGCTTGCCTAGACGCTTGCAACGAGCCCTCGATCGCGAGAATCGGCTCAGCCGTTTACGAGAAAATCAATTTTTTCGAATTCTGACTCTGGTTATTAGCCGATTTTCTTCGCACTGGGACGGCCGAACTGCGCTTGCCTAGACGCTTGCAACGAGACCTCGATCGCGAGAATCGGCTCAGCCGTTGACGTGAAAAACGATTTTTTCGAATTCTGACTCCGGTTTTCAGCCGATTTTCCTCGCACTGAGGTGGCCGGACGGCGCTTGCCTAGACGCTTGCAACGAGCCCTCGACCGCGAGAATCGGCTGAGCCGTTGACGAGAAAATCGATTTTTTATAATTCTGACTCCGGTTATCAGCCGATTTTCCTCGCACTGAGGCGGCCGGACGGCGCTTGCCTAGACGCTTGCAACGAGCCCTTGATCGCGAGAATCGGCTCAGCCATTGACGAGAAAATCGATTTTTTCGAATTCTGACTCCGGTTTTCAGCCGATTTTCCTCGCACTGAGGTGGCCGGACGGCGCTTGCCTAGACGCTTGCAACGAGCCCTCGACCGCGAGAATCGGCTCAGCCGTTGACGAGAAAATCGATTTTTGCGAATTCTGACTCCGGTAATCAGACGATTTTCTTAACACTGGGACGGCTGGACTGCGCTTGCCTAGACGCTTGCAACGAGCCATTGATCGCGAGAATCGGCTCAGCCATTGAC
>OY979630.1:18827500-18832500 GCA_963855885.1 Coenonympha glycerion | reverse complement strand
CCGTTGACGAGAAAATCGATTTTTTATAATTCTGACTCCGGTTATCAGCCGATTTTCCTCACACTGAGGCGGCCGGACGGCGCTTGCCTAGACGCTTGCAACGAGCCCTTGACCGCGAGAATCGGCTCAGCCATTGACGAGAAAATCGATTTTTTCGAATTCTGACTCCGGTTTTCAGCCGATTTTCCTCGCACTGAGGTGGCCGAACGGCGCTTGCCTAGACGCTTGCAACGAGCCCTCGACCGCGAGAATCGGCTCAGCCGTTGAGGAGAAAATCGATTTTTTCGAATTCTGACTCCGGTAATCAGACGATTTTCTTGGCACTGGGACGGCTGGACTGCGCTTGCCTAGACGCTTGCAACGAGCCCTCGATCGCGAGAATCGGCTCAGCCATTGACGAGAAAATCGATTTTTTCGAATTCTGACTCCGGTTATCAGCCGATTTTCCTCGCACTGTGGTGGCCGGACGGCGCTTGCCTAGACGCTTGCAACGAGCCCTCGACCGCGAGAATCGGCTCAGCCCCAAACCTAACCTAACCTAACCAAACCTAACCTAACCTAACCTAACCTAACCTAACCTAACCTAACCTAACCTAACCTAACCTAACCTAACCTAACCTAACCTCGATTTTTTCGAATTCTGAGTCCGGTTATCAGCCGATTTTCCTCGCACTGGGACGGCCGTACTGCGCTTACCTAGACGCTTGCAACGAGCCCTCGATCGCGAGAATCGGCTCAGCCGTTGACGAGAAAATAAATTTTTTAAAATTCTGACTCCGGTTATCAGCCGATTATCTTCGCACTGGGACGGCCATACTGCGCTTGCCTAGACGCTTGCAACGAGCTTTCGATCGCGAGAATCGGCTCAGCCGTTGACGAGAAAATCAATTTTTTCGAATTCTGACTCTGGTTATCAGCCGATTTTCTTCGCACTGGGACGGCCGAACTGCGCTTGCCTAGACGCTTGCAACGAGACCTCGATCGCGAGAATCGGCTCAGCCGTTGACGAGAAAATCGATTTTTTCGAATTCTGACTCCGGTTTTCAGCCGATTTTCCTCGCACTGAGGTGGCCGGACGGCGCTTGCCTAGACGCTTGCAACGAGCCCTCGACCGCGAGAATCGGCTGAGCCGTTGACGAGAAAATCGATTTTTTATAATTCTGACTCCGGTTATCAGCCGATTTTCCTCACACTGAGGCGGCCGGACGGTGCTTGCCTAGACGCTTGCAACGAGCCCTTGAACGCGAGAATCGGCTCAGCCATTGACGAGAAAATCGATTTTTTCGAATTCTGACTCCGGTTTTCAGCCGATTTTCCTCGCACTGAGGTGGCCGGACGGCGCTTGCCTAGACGCTTGCAACGAGCCCTCGACCGCGAGAATCGGCTCAGCCGTTGACGAGAAAATCGATTTTTTCGAATTCTGACTCCGGTAATCAGACGATTTTCTTGGCACTGGGACGGCTGGACTGCGCTTGCCTAGACGCTTGCAACGAGCCCTTGATCGCGAGAATCGGCTCAGCCATTGACGAGAAAATCGATTTTTTCGAATTCTGACTCCGGTTATCAGCCGATTTTCCTCGCACTGGGGTGGCCGGACGGCGCTTGCCTAGACGCTTGCAACGAGCCCTCGACCGCAAGAATCGGCTCAGCCCCAAACCTAACCTAACCTAACCAAACCTAACCTAACCTAACCTAACCTAACCTAACCTAACCTAACCTAACCTAACCTAACCTAACCTAACCTCGATTTTTTCGAATTCTGACTCCGGTTATCAGCCGATTTTCCTCGCACTGGGACGGCCGTACTGCGCTTGCCTAGACGCTTGCAACGAGCTCTCGATCGCGAGAATCGGCTCAGCCGTTGACGAGAAAAACAATTTTTTTAAATTCTGACTCCGGGTTATCAGCCGATTATCTTCGCACTGGGACGGCCGTACTGCGCTTGCCTAGACGCTTGCAACGAGCCCTCGATCGCGAGAATCGGCTCAGCCGTTGACGAGAAAATCAATTTTTTTCGAATTCTGACTCTGGTTATCAGCCGATTTTCTTCGCACTGGGACGGCCGAACTGCGCTTGCCTAGACGCTTGCAACGAGACCTCGATCGCGAGAATCGGCTCAGCCGTTGACGAGAAAATCGATTTTTTCGAATTCTGACTCCGGTAATCAGACGATTTTCTTGGCACTGGGACGGCTGGACTGCGCTTGCCTAGACGCTTGCAACGAGCCCTTGATCGCGAGAATCGGCTCAGCCATTGACGAGAAAATCGATTTTTTCGAATTCTGACTCCGGTTATCAGCCGATTTTCCTCGCACTGGGGTGGCCGGACGGCGCTTGCCTAGAAGCTTGCAACGAGCCCTCGACCGCGAGAATCGGCTCAGCCCCAAACCTAACCTAACCTAACCAAACCTAACCTAATCTAACCTAACCTAACCTAACCTAACCTAACCTAACCTAACCTAACCTAACCTAACCTCGATTTTTTCGAATTCTGATTCCGGTTATCAGCCGATTTTCCTCGCACTGGGACGGCCGGACTGCGCTTGCCTAGACGCTTGCAACGAGCCCTCGACCGCGAGAATCGGCTCAGCCGTTGACGAGAAAATCAATTTTTTCGAATTCTGACTCTGGTTATCAGCCGATTTTCCTCACACTGAGGCGGCCGGACGGCGCTTGCCTAGACGCTTGCAACGAGCCCTTGATCGCGAGAATCGGCTCAGCCATTGACGAGAAAATCGATTTTTTCGAATTCTGACTCCGGTTTTCAGCGGATTTTCCTCGCACTGAGGTGGCCGGACGGCGCTTGCCTAGACGCTTGCAACGAGCCCTCGACCGCGAGAATCGGCTCAGCCGTTGACGAGAAAATCGATTTTTTCGAATTCTGACTCCGGTAATCAGACGATTTTCTTGGCACTGGGACGGCCGGACGGCGCTTGCCTAGACGCTTGCAACGAGCCCTTGATCGCGAGAATCGGCTCAGCCATTGACGAGAAAATCGATTTTTTCGAATTCTGACTCCGGTTATCAGCCGATTTTCCTCGCACTGGGGTGGCCGGACGGCGCTTGCCTAGACGCTTGCAACGAGCCCTCGACCGCGAGAATCGGCTCAGCCCCAAACCTAACCTAACCTAACCTAACCTAACCTAACCTAACCTAACCTAACCTAACCTAACCTAACCTAACCTAACCTAACCTAACCTAACCTAACCTAACCTAACCTAACCTAACCTAACCTAACCTCGATTTTTTCGAATTCTGACTCCGGTTATCAGCCGATTTTCCTCGCACTGGGACGGCCGGACGGCGCTTGCCTAGACGCTTGCAACGAGCCCTCGACCGCGAGAATCGGCTCAGCCGTTGACGAGAAAATCGATTTTTTAAATTCTGACTCCGGTTATCAGCCGATTATCTTCGCACTGGGACGGCCGTACTGCGCTTGCCTAGACGCTTGCAACGAGCCCTCGACCGCGAGAATCGGCTGAGCCGTTGACGAGAAAATCGATTTTTTATAATTCTGACTCCGGTTATCAGCCGATTTTCCTCGCACTGAGGCGGCCGGACGGCGCTTGCCTAGACGCTTGCAACGAGCCCTTGATCGCGAGAATCGGCTCAGCCATTGACGAGAAAATCGATTTTTTCGAATTCTGACTCCGGTTATCAGCCGATTTTCCTCTCACTGAGGCGGCCGGACGGCGCTTGCCTAGACGCTTGCAACGAGCCCTTGATCGCGAGAATCGGCTCAGCCATTGACGAGAAAATCGATTTTTTCGAATTCTGACTCCGGTTTTCAGCCGATTTTCCTCGCACTGAGGTGACCGGACGGCGCTTGCCTAGACGCTTGCAACGAGCCCTCGACCGCGAGAATCGGCTCAGCCGTTGACGAGAAAATCGATTTTTTCGAATTCTGACTCCGGTAATCAGACGATTTTCTTGGCACTGGGACGGCTGGACTGCGCTTGCCTAGACGCTTGCAACGAGCCCTTGATCGCGAGAATCGGCTCAGCCATTGACGAGAAAATCGATTTTTTCGAATTCTGACTCCGGTTATCAGCCGATTTTCCTCGCACTGGGGTGGCCGGACGGCGCTTGCCTAGACGCTTGCAACGAGCCCTCGACCGCGAGAATCGGCTCAGCCCCAAACCTAACCCTAACCTAACCAAACCTAACCTAACCTAACCTAACCTAACCTAACCTAACCTAACCTAACCTAACCTAACCTAACCTCGATTTTTTCGAATTCTGACTCCGGTTATCAGCCGATTTTCCTCGCACTGGGTCGGCCGGACTGCGCTTGCCTAGACGCTTGCAACGAGCTCTCGATCGCGAGATTCGGCTCAGCCGTTGACGAGAAAAACAATTTTTTTAAATTCTGACTCCGGGTTATCAGCCGATTATCTTCGCACTGGGACGGCCGTACTGCGCTTGCCTAGACGCTTGCAACGAGCCCTCGATCGCGAGAATCGGCTCAGCCGTTGACGAGAAAATCAATTTTTTCGAATTCTGACTCTGGTTATCAGCCGATTTTCTTCGCACTGGGACGGCCGAACTGCGCTTGCCTAGACGCTTGCAACGAGACCTCGATCGCGAGAATCGGCTCAGCCGTTGACGAGAAAATCGATTTTTTCGAATTCTGACTCTTGTTTTCAGCCGATTTTCCTCGCACTGAGGTGGCCGGACGGCGCTTGCCTAGACGCTTGCAACGAGCCCTCGACCGCGAGAATCGGCTGAGCCGTTGACGAGAAAATCGATTTTTTATAATTCTGACTCCGGTTATCAGCCGATTTTCCTCGCACTGAGGCGGCCGGACGGCGCTTGCCTAGACGCTTGCAACGAGCCCTTGATCGCGAGAATCGGCTCAGCCATTGACGAGAAAATCGATTTTTTCGAATTCTGACTCCGGTTTTCAGCCGATTTTCCTCGCACTGAGGTGGCCGGACGGCGCTTGCCTAGACGCTTGCAACGAGCCCTCGACCGCGAGAATCGGCTCAGCCGTTGACGAGA
>OY979630.1:18820000-18822500 GCA_963855885.1 Coenonympha glycerion | reverse complement strand
CCGCGAGAATCGGCTCAGCCGTTGACGAGAAAATCGATTTTTTCGAATTCTGACTCCGGTTATCAGCCGATTTTCCTCGCACTGGGACGGCCGGACTGCGCTTGCCTAGACGCTTGCAACGAGACCTCGATCGCGAGAATCGGCTCAGCCGTTGACGAGAAAATCGATTTTTTCGAATTCTGACTCTTGTTTTCAGCCGATTTTCCTCGCACTGAGGTGGCCGGACGGCGCTTGCCTAGACGCTTGCAACGAGCCCTCGACCGCGAGAATCGGCTGAGCCGTTGACGAGAAAATCGATTTTTTATAATTCTGACTCCGGTTATCAGCCGATTTTCCTCGCACTGAGGCGGCCGGACGGCGCTTGCCTAGACGCTTGCAACGAGCCCTCGACCGCGAGAATCGGCTCAGCCGTTGACGAGAAAATCGATTTTTTCGAATTCTGACTCCGGTTATCAGCCGATTTTCCTCGCACTGAGGTGGCCGGACGGCGCTTGCCTAGACGCTTGCAACGAGCCCTCGACCGCGAGAATCGGCTCAGCCGTTGACGAGAAAATCGATTTTTTCGAATTCTGACTCCGGTAATCAGACGATTTTCTTGGCACTGGGACGGCCGTACTGCGCTTGCCTAGACGCTTGCAACGAGCCCTCGACCGCGAGAATCGGCTCAGCCGTTGACGAGAAAATCGATTTTTTCGAATTCTGACTCCGGTTATCAGCCGATTTTCCTCGCACTGGGGTGGCCGGACGGCGCTTGCCTAGACGCTTGCAACGAGCCCTCGACCGCGAGAATCGGCTCAGTCCCAAACCTAACCTAACCTAACCAAACCTAACCTAACCTAACCTAATCTAACCTAACCTAACCTAACCTAACCTAACCTAACCTAACCTAACCTAACCTAACCTCGATTTTTTCGAATTCTGACTCCGGTTATCAGCCGATTTTCCTCGCACTGGGACGGCCGTACTGCGCTTGCCTAGACGCTTGCAACGAGCGCTCGATCGCGAGAATCGGCTCAGCCGTTGACGAGAAAATCAATTTTTTTAAATTCTGACTCCGGTTATCAGCCGATTATCTTCGCACTGGGACGGCCGTACTGCGCTTGCCTAGACGCTTGCAACGAGCCCTCGATCGCGAGAATCGGCTCAGCCGTTGACGAGAAAATCGATTTTTTCGAATTCTGACTCCGGTTTTCAGCCGATTTTCCTCGCACTGAGGTGGCCGGACGGCGCTTGCCTAGACGCTTGCAACGAGCCCTCGACCGCGAGAATCGGCTGAGCCGTTGACGAGAAAATCGATTTTTTATAATTCTGACTCCGGTTATCAGCCGATTTTCCTCACACTGAGGCGGCCGGACGGCGCTTGCCTAGACGCTTGCAACGAGCCCTTGATCGCGAGAATCGGCTCAGCCATTGACGAGAAAATCGATTTTTTCGAATTCTGACTCCGGTTTTCAGCCGATTTTCCTCGCACTGAGGTGGCCGAACGGCGCTTGCCTAGACGCTTGCAACGAGCCCTCGACCGCGAGAATCGGCTCAGCCGTTGACGAGAAAATCGATTTTTTCGAATTCTGACTCCGGTAATCAGACGATTTTCTTGGCACTGGGACGGCTGGACTGCGCTTGCCTAGACGCTTGCAACGAGCCCTTGATCGCGAGAATCGGCTCAGCCATTGACGAGAAAATCGATTTTTTCGAATTCTGACTCCGGTTATCAGCCGATTTTCCTCGCACTGGGGTGGCCGGACGGCGCTTGCCTAGACGCTTGCAACGAGCCCTCGACAACGAGAATCGGCTCAGCCCCAAACCTAACCTAACCTAACCAAACCTAACCTAACCTAACCTAACCTAACCTAACCTAACCTAACCTAACCTAACCTAACCTAACCTAACCCTAACCTAACCTCGATTTTTTCGAATTCTGACTCCGGTTATCAGCCGATTTTCCTCGCACTGGGACGGCCGGACGGCGCTTGCCTAGACGCTTGCAACGAGCCCTCAATCGCGAGAATCGGCTCAGCCGTTGACGAGAAAATCAATTTTTTTAATTCTGACTCCGGTTATCAGCCGACTATCTTCGCACTGGGACGGCCGTACTGCGCTTGCCTAGACGCTTGCAACGAGCCCTCGATCGCGAGAATCGGCTCAGCCGTTGACGAGAAAATCAATTTTTTCGAATTCTGACTCTGGTTATCAGCCGATTTTCTTCGCACTGGGACGGCCGAACTGCGCTTGCCTAGACGCTTGCAACGAGACCTTGATCGCGAGAATCGGCTCAGCCGTTGACGAGAAAATCGATATTTTCGAATTCTGACTCCGGTTTTCAGCCGATTTTCCTCGCACTGAGGTGGCCGGACGGCGCTTGCCTAGACGCTTGCAACGAGCCCTCGACCGCGAGAATCGGCTCAGCCGTTGACGAGAAAATCGATTTTTTATAATTCTGACTCCGGTTATCAGCCGATTTTCCTCGCACTGAGGCGGCCGGACGGCGCTTGCCTAGACG